>RJWJ010025615.1:0-23734 GCA_004363605.1 Indri indri | reverse complement strand
ACACACACACACACACACACACACACACACACACACACACACACCACCTTTTACAGTTCACACCAGCTGGCAAAACTGCCCTTGATGTATCCATGACATTAACTTTATTTACTCCTCTAGGTGATTAATAGTAGCAATTGATCTATAAGACCCAGCATCGAAATAAAGAATGAGTAGGTCGAAGAAAATTTCTCATTGATAAAAAACTCTAAATGAAAAAAAAGAAAAGAAAAAAACTCTAAAGCACAGTGTTTGAAGCTGAAATTGTTGTCCATGATGAAGAGCTGGAGGGCTATTTGAAAAAAAATAGAGTCATGACACTGATTATTTTAACATTTACCAGAATCCTCAGGTTTAGAATGTCAGATAGATCAATAGATTAATAGATAGATTGATTGTGATAATACTTGTAATATTGTTTTACATTTGTCTACTGCTTTACAAAACATTGGATTTTGGCCATACTTCTGTATTCTCAACCACATTATATTTTATAGATCGAAAGTGAAGATTTTCAGCATGTCAGCTTCAGTGAATCCTTTTCCTACTGTGATTGCATAACCCACATCTATAAAGGAATGAGTTGTCAATTATAGATACAGGATTTATAAATCAGCCAAGCAAATAAAACATCATGTGGGGGCCTATGTAGTCACCTTTATGCTATCCAGTTCACCTTTATGCTAAATGGAATGGTCAAAACATTAGTAAATAACCCTGGTTATCTAAGAATTTGCTGGCTTCTATGATGTTCTGACTGATTTTTGATTTTTAACGGTGGACTGGAGAATCCATTTCAACCTAGTTAGCATAAAATCGTTTGTTGCTGTTTATTGGTTTCCATACTTAGAGTTAAAAGACTGAACCTACAAGCAGAAAACAACTACGGAGGCCCAATACATTATGAGTTTTCAGGCTAGAGAGAGTTCAGGATTCTATCCTGGCCAAAAAACAATTGTGTGTGGGTTTCGAAATTTCTTATAAACAAAAGCCCCAGGCAAAAGAAACCTATAAGTGTATTGAGCAATAAACAAAGTCAGACACGGAAAGGAAACCAGATAGGTAAAGGTGGCATGCAAACTGCACTCAGAAATGAGTTCAGTTTCACAAACAGGGATGAGAAAAGCTGAGAAACTCAGCAATAAGATGTTAAATCAAGAAGGTACTTAAACCTAAAGATCTTATCAACAGTTCCCTTGTGACCTGGGCCACCTCTGCTCTGAAATGCCCTAGACCTAGGATCTAATGTCTGTTGTCAGGGACTGACTTACAGTACAACGCACACACCAAAAAGTGTGTTTTAGGCCACTGCTTCTGAGATTCTGCAGAATGAAACAAAAGTATGCAGATCCCCATATTACTGTAAATCAAAGTGTTTCTGGAAGAAAATTCCTGTAGGCTGAGACATAATACAATAAATCTGGGGAAGCTCAGGCCTGTGAAGTCCCCCACACTGGCCCATTCTAAATTATCTTGGGTCGTTCAGTCTGGGCATTATTTAGGCTGCTCCACTCTTTGTTCTGCCATCATCTCTAGAGGAAACTCCATACATAAGATGGTTTTATTTAATACAAACTCAATAAAGATAATCAAAACTGACTGTATTAAGAAGACACATGACAAATGTTAGGCTTTCCCTCCTACCCAGCTTTGGCAAAATTGGTCATTGCATTTGCCAAGAAAGATGGGAATGTGGTGTTTTCAGCTGAAACTTTCAGTTCCTAAAACTTCAGTGGAAGGATATGTTTGTTTCTCTATCTATAAATATGCTGGAAATTAGCAGGCAGGGCTGTCCAGCAAATATAGCATTTCTATGCTTCAGGTGGATCTCATGCTGACACCCTCACCCTCTCTCTGTTCTATTATCCTTTATAATAACAATGGTCACTTTTATTGAGTACTTCTAATATGGCAGGCACTGTTCTAAACACCTGGGATAAGAGCACTCACTTAATCTTCCAAATAATCCCTGGCAGTGGGTGCTATTATTATTCCCATTTTTCCCAGTAGGAAAACCAAAGTGCAGAGAGGCTAAAGGACTTGCCAAGGTCACACAGCCAGTAAGTGATAGAGCTGGATCTTGAATCCCATTTATCCACTCTTGGGTATTCACGACTTCACAAAGTTTTGCAAGGACTTTAACATTTATCAAATAAATGTTATCTATTATTTTTTATTATTTAGACTCTTATCTTATTGTCACAGCTTGGGCATCCCTAATTCAAAAATCTGAAATCTGAAATGTTCCAAAACTCCAGCATTTTTGAGGGCCGACATGACACTCAAAGGAAATGCTCATTGGAGCATTTCGGATTTGGGATATTCAGAGTAGGGATGCTGAGCCAGTCAGTATATATAATGCAAATAACCCAAAATCAGAAAAAATTCAAAATTCAAAACACTTCTGGTCCCAAGCATTTTAGATAAGGGACACTCAACCTGTATTATGCTTTTTTTTATTAACTAGGTTTTTACATAGCATCTTAAAGATCCTGACTTAAATATTCATTCGACTCCTTTCTTGGCCTATCTTCTCAAAATACTTTGGAATTTGACATGATGCAATGTATAATATTTAGTCTAGCTGATGAGTAAGCTGCTGTGATGGTTAATTTTATGTGTCGATGTGGCTGGGCCATAGTGCTCTGCTATTTGGTAAAACATTATTCTGGATGTGTCTGCGAGGATGTTTTTCAGATGAGATTAACATTTGAATCAGTGGGCTTTGAGTAAAGCAGACTGGGTAGGTCTCATCCAATCAATGGAAGGTCTTAATAGAATACAGACTGACATCCCTGAGAAAGAAGGAATTCTGCCAGCAGCTGGCCTTTGGACTTGAACTGCAACACCAGCTTCTCCCAGGGTCCCCACCAGCCCACCCTGCAGATTTTGGATTCAACTAGCCTTCATAATCACATGAGGCATTTCTTTAAATTAAATCTCTCTATATATTTATATGCATCTTGTTTGTTCTGTTTCTCTGAAAAGCCCTGACACACCCACTAATTGAAATATCAAATACTAGACTGGCCCCCAGGCAATTTCACCAGCCTATACCAATTTCATCATCTCCTCCCCCACCCCCCCCATTCTTCCTGGAACTATGACAGTTGCACAATCCCCCAGTTTTTCCCAAAGGGGCATCCTCTGAAGTCTCATTTGTTTGTTCTCACTCCTTAAGGGCTCAGTTTGCCTGCAGAGAACTTCAGGCTGCCCTCTAAACACACATGGAAACATCAACAGTGTGACCAGACTGCTCAAGGGACGACCCTGGTGCTCCTGGGAACAAGCCCACACAGCAGGTGAGGAGGGTGGCTTAGCCTGGTCTCCTTCCCCACAGCTGACGGCAGCCCTCCCATCTGAAAACTGAGATGTGATGGATTAAACATCATGCCAGAGATTTTATGCCTAATTATTTAAATTCCCTAAGGCTAATCTTTAAGAAAACAGTAGAAAAATAGTATCAATAGCTTGCGAAAGATAACTCTCACCCCATCAAAAGCAAGTGTAGCATTTCACCCAGTTCTGCTTATTAATGCCCTAGTGAGGACTTCCTTTTTGCATGTTAAAGACTTCTCATGGTATGGAATGATGTGTTGTGTTATAAACAGCTGGTGGGTGGTTTAACATAGTCAAAGGTGAGCAGATTCCCCTCTTCCATTTTCTCACTATTGTCACGTTAAAAAAACAAACAAAAAACCCCCCAAAAACTACACCCTCCAGAAAGCCCAAGATATAAACCAATATGTTTGCCTTCCAATTAAAGGCCTCAGGCTCTCAGCTTAAGTACAACACCCAGACATCAATGAGAAGATTTTTCTAAGAACTGTGAAATGCGAGACTGGTTGAGAGATTCATACAACTGAGCGATCCATGAGTGTTTCTTACAGGAATCCTGTTAATGAGTTTTAATGTCCCTGACAGCTCAGATGGTTCAGGGCTGAAGCTCAGTCTACACGTTGTCACCTTGAGCATGTCTTTTTTTTCCTGAAGCTTAATCCACCAAGACATATTTGAGGTTTAACAACCAAAATATTCACATGGATTCAAATGTTCCTTTAAAAAAAAAAGTCCTGGACAACAGAACTATGAAAATGGCACCCCAGGTATAGTCCAAACTTCTTTTTTGACATATAATTTGAAAAATAAAGAGATAAGTATTATAACTCACTTCAAGGAAAAAGAAAATGTTAATTGTTTATTAAAATGCATTTATGGAGCAAAAACTACACATTTACTGGGTGTGTCGGGCAGATTGGGGAGGTGGCCTTGAAGGAAGAGCACCAAAGAGTCATGAAAATATTATAGTCTTTAATATGATTTAATATGGCTTAATCACTCAATGTTAAATATTTTATAAAATTGAGAATTTTGAGTATATGGGCACTGCTGAAATCTAAGCCATTATTTGACAATTTCAAATTTTCCATAGCAACTTCTTTCATGCAAGATCTCAAATTATTCTGTTGACTGCTCCAACACATTAAGACAAAATAATATGGACCCTCATCCTCAGAGGTAAAATGAAGTTGAGTAGCTATGAAAAAAATAGCTTCCTGGAGTGGTATATTCTCATATATAAGTTCTGCCTATGTTGTGCTCTTGCCCAGAGCACACACAAAGACATTGTTAAGAAAATTAATTGGCTGCTCAACTAGTTGTTTGTATCATATCATTCAACCTAATTGTTTCTATCAAACCAACCAGTTATTTCTGAACTGTTTCTGCATTTCCAAATAACATAAGCTCCAGGAGGGCATCATAGTTTCCTGGGTTAGTTCCTGGATGAAGATCCCCAGTAAATATTTGCTGAGTATTTGCCCTTTTTTTTTTTTAAAGGATAGGAACTATACTTAAGTCACAGGGTTGCTATACCTGCTGCCATAATTAATATAATCAATACAAAAGATCTGAGAATCTTCCATTGGTAACAATTCCCAACTCCCCAGCTACGATGACCTACATTTCATTGGTTGATTTATCAAGGCCAGAGCTAGATTGTGTACAGAATAACCCCAAGGGGTGCCCTTCTTACAGATGGTGATGGCAATGGGAACTGTGGCCCCTGGAGTTAGGTATGGTGGCAGCCCTACCTCGTTTCACTGATTATCATCAACAATCCTTGAGAAATGCTGTGTGACCAATGTTTGCTTCTAAGTTAAAGAGAATTGAGATGAATTATTCTTTGAATGTGCTTTGAGAATTTTACATACTGTCTAGTTAACTAATTGAAGGTACCTTGGGGTACTACATTTCCGAGAACCCCTGCTATTCACTTCTCCCAGATAGGAATAAAAATTCTGCCCAGGCTTCCTCACTGGGTCTCTGTGCATCTCTAGTCTCTGTTTTCTTATCTGTAAGCTCAGCAGGGCTAAACCCAGACGCTTCTATGGACCTCTCACAGTTCCGACTTGTATAAATTTGTAATAGAAAGAACCCTCAGAACTCAGGCTCAGGTTATGATTATCACATTTGGCATCACAGGCCCAACTCACACTGTAAATAAAATTTTTGTGTACTTTATTCAACAAATGTTTAGAGAACACCTTTTATGCCACTAGTCACCTGGAAGAGGATAGATATGTCTGATCATCTCCATCAATAGTAATTGACAAATATTACTTAATGCAGAGTCAGCATACATTAAGTACTTACTTTGCACCAGCCACTCTTCTAAGATATTATATATCTTATTAAACCCCACAACAATCCAATAAGGATTGTACAGAGAGGGTACACCCGCCACCAGTGAGTGGAGGGCCTGGGATTCAAATACATGCAGTACAACTCCGGAGTCCTCCCTCTTAACCACTATACCATAATAAAGCCTTACAAACAAATTACAAAAGAAAATAAAGAATGTGAAGAGTTACTTAGTGTCTTCATTGCCTACATGGATTTAACTTGTGAACAGAAGCATTATCTACATAATCTAAAGTAGGTTTGGTGGCAGAAATTGGGATTAAAAACAACAACAATGACAAAAACGAAGGCCTCCGTCTCTTTATATATTCATTTGTGTTAATATTATTATGTTGGTTTAAAGGGAACAGATTGAGGAATTTAACCTTGACCCCGTGTGAGTTACTTACGATGTGGGGTTGCTCCAAATAACCCAAATAAAGGCCCAAGTTCTGCTTCCTTCCTTCTGTGTGTTAAGTGGGAAAAGTCCGCTCTAACCCTCACAGGCCTTTTCTTCTTCACTCCAACTGTACTGACTGTGCCCTACAGAGGTTAGCACTCTGGAGAGTGCTGTAGCATTGTGGTTGTGACGTTGAGCTCTGGAGCGCCTCGAGCTGTGAACTCAGGGAGTATTACGTGCGGATCCTGGCTCTCCTGGAAGAGTGGTCTTGCCAAGATGTGCAGTCACACCACCTGTAGGTTCCTTATCTGAGTAATGGGGAGAAAAATAGCACCCCTCTAACAGGATTGCAATAAGGGCATGTAAATGAGATGATACATTTAAAGATGACACTAAGCCTTGGTGCATAGCAAACACTCAAAAAAAAGATTGGCTGTCAGTATTACATAATGCCACTCCATACGAGTCAATAATGTCTCCTGATTAGACTGTATGCCTAAAGGGAGGGTTTCTGAGACTCCTACTTTTCAGTATTCACCTTTGTGCTTAGTATGTATGATTTACAATAACTACACGTAGACCGACTGATTGGCAAATCAGGCAAAAGCTGAGAGCTAAGTTTTCTATACAGAACCCCCCTGCCTCCTGCCAAAAAAGAAAAAAAAAAAAAAAGAGAAAGAAAGCAAATGAGTAGATTACCATTTGGTCTTTTGATCATTCTGTTGCAATCCATGTGATCAGATTTCTTCTCTTTTCTAAATCACAGGAATAATTTCAGGAAGTCTCAGACATCCTCATCTAAGGTTAAATATTTAAAACAGAGCTGTGTAGAAGCATTGAAAATATCCAGACAAACATATGCTGGAAAGCTTTCATGAAGCCCCACCACAGCACGATGAGCCAAGGATGGGTGGAGCAGTCCTCCAGCTGTGCACGCAGGGCACACGCACCCATTTGTCAGGGGCTGTCCATCTTGCCCACAGCTTGCAGGCCTCTTCTCAAGAATGAGGTCACCACAGAGCCCACACGGGCAGGCAGGCGGCAGAATAGGATCTGTCTGGGTGCAGATGTGGGAGAAATTAGGACTAACAGCCATAATGGAAACAGGAAATGAAAGTCAGGTCAGCCCAACTCCACAGTTGTTGAAAAAGCAAAACTTTGCCATGTGGTATGATTTTCATGCTCCGTAATGTTTATCACCTATCAGCCAACAATACCAATAGGTTGGACTGTCATTATGAAACAAAAATTCCTCAAAGGTGTCCAGCAGTTCCCTTTTCGACCCCAGACAGCCTTCCTAAGTTTCTTCCTGTTCCCTGAGTCAACATATCATTAGATCTAAAGGGTTATCTCATTCAAATGCTTCGATTACAAAATCTTCCTTTTTCTCCTACTGCATAGAGTCATTACAATGAACTTCACGAGGCCTTTGAGAAGTAGAAGGGCCTCACTGATATACAGAACAGGAAAGAAAAAAGTGGATTCAGTGGTAGTAAACAAGCAAAGCCCTTTCCTTTCAGTACAAACAGACACGTATGTTCATAGCATGCACACATTCACAAGCTCACACATATACAAGCCTGAGCACAACACATGCTTAGTGTTTCTGCCCTTTAAGTGTGAAGTTATTTTGGGAAAATTGTTGCTAAGTCTCTGGGCTAGGAGAGCAGCAAATCATTAATCTCTCAAGATGGTTAGCTTATGCTTGCTGCTGTGATGCTATTGACTTCACCCTCCAAGAGTACATCCAAGGCTGTCTGCTGACCTGAAAACTTTGTTTGAACACTGCCAAGCTACCCTTGACCTCACAGGGACCTTGATGTCTATTTGGCTGATGATAAAAGTGATGCACAGCTAAGACATGTGGTCTGACGAAATTACCAGCGCCCGGCCCTGCTAAATTTTTAAAAGCTATCTATAACGTTACACTCTTCCTTAAAAATCCATTATTTCACTCTTTAACATACACCAGCACATTTGAAGCTTGAGAAGAATCCTACACAAAACTCTTTTTTAATCCTGCAAACTCTCTGTGATCATCCCACTTTCTGAAAGCTTTAAAGTCTATGTGTCATATCACCTAATTGTAAAACATCTACTTTTCTCTCATTGTTTCACATACATTAGGCCTGTTTTCCTAAATGAAGTGGACCCAGAAAGAGGTGAAACTTAGGGAAAATGTTTAGGAGAAAAGCTATTTTTTCTTAATTTTCTATTTTAAAATAAGTTTGGGAAGGAAGATAGGGCCTGCTGAGTTGATTAACTGGTAATTAACTGGTTATACATTAATGTGTATCAGAATTAAGTAGAATGTTCCAGGTTTCATCTTGTCTTTCAAAGAGACAGATATTCAGACTAGAAAGGAGAGTATGGACAAGCTTAGGGAAGGAAAAGCAGAGCCTAAGCCAAGAGAGAAAATTATAAGACTAGCAAGCTAGGAGGAATGAATTAAATCTTGTAGCTCAGAAGAAATTATGCATTGAAGATAAAATTACCAAACTCTTTAGGAAACCACAATGCATTGAGGTTATCTTAGAAAAAAAAGAGGACTAAAGAGTTTATCTGACTACTAACTCGATACAGTCTATTATTCAATAATTCATTGACAAATATATGTCAGGAACTTACTAGTGTCAGGAAGTATCTAGTATATGTCTGGAATTGTTTTAAGTATCGTTATGGAGAAAACAAGACAGATAAATTTTCTTCTCTGATTGAGCTGACATTCTAGGGGTAGAGACAGAAATTAAATGAATGAACAGATAAACATACAGTGGCAACAGGTGATGAGTGTCAGGAAGGAAAAGAAAGCAGAGTAAGGAAAGAGTGGAATGTGACCATGGAAAGATGAGGACGTTGTGTTTTTGATAGAATCATCATGTATGGACTTTCTGAGTAGGTGACATCTGAGCATAAACGAATTGAGGGAACAACGAAGCATGGATAGAGAGAAGAACATTCCAGGTATAGGAAACAGCATGTACAAGAGCCCTGAGTAGGGAAGGAAGTTGGTGTGTTCAAGAAAAAGAAAGATGATGGATATGGTCATTTGCTTCACTGGGACACCCTTTTCACTGTCTATATGTGTTCCATAGCATCATGTTAGATACCATAAATATACACACTAAAAACTTATTTAAAAAAAGAAGGAAGCCCCAGGTGGCTGGAGCAGAGGAAAGAAGTGAAGAGTGAGGTGGGATAGGGAGGGAGAGGCAGGATCGTGAAGGACCTTGAAGGAGGGTCAGGAAGACAGGATATTGTCTGAGTGTGAGTTGCAGGTTCCTAAAGAGTTTTGAGCAGGAAAGTGTCATACTCTGATTACAATTTAAGAAGATTGCTGTATCTGCTGTGTGGAAAATATACTAAATAGGATTCCAGAGAGGAAATGCTGAGACGAGCTCAGAGGCTATGCCATCAGCCCAGGAGAGAGACGATGGTGATTTGGTCTGGGGTGGTGTGGAGATGATGACACCATTTGAAGGAAGAGCAGATGGGACATGACGATGGATTGCTTAATGGCAAGGGGTCAAGACTGTTATCGAGGTGTTGGCTGAAGCAATCAGATGGATCATGGGGCTGTTTACTAAGATGGAAAAGAGTGGTGGGGGAGCAAAACTGGGAGCAGGCTGGAGAATCAAAAGTTGCGTGAGAATTGAGACTAGTAACTATGCAGTGCAATTGCTCAAAAAGCTAATCAGATTTGTTACTATATTAATAGAAGAATAATATCCAGATCGTATGACTCAATACACCCTCTTTACTGTATCCTGTTTGTACCACATCCTAACCACTCTGCTCGGTACTGGACCACCCTTTTTGTCTAGGCATTCAGACCTGGCTAATAAGACCTTTAAAATAGTTGTTAGATTTTTAAAATTATTTTGTATTTTGTGTAAGGGTGGTGATAAGAGGACAACATAGAACTCTAATAAGTCACTTGGTAAATCTTCTGCTCCTCAGAAAGACTGGCTAGAGAAACCACCTCGTGGAGTGAGAAAAGGACAGACATCCCCCAGTTAGACACACTTGCCAGTGACCTTGAGCAATTGCTTTTCAAATGATTGCTGTAAGAATAAAATGAGATAGTTTGTGTAAAGCACTTAGCAGAGTGCCTGGACCTCAACAAATGGTTGCTATTATTTTATCACTATAATTATTCATAGATGTTAAATCATTTCCCTATGTTGCACTGTCTGATCTTTGGTGTAAGAGTCTCTGGGAAGATAGTGTGCAGGCTTTTCCAGAGCCTTCCTTCCATAATGTTTAGAGCACAGTGCCGAGGCTCCCTGAGGTATCATCTATAAAACAAGACAGTAGGATGACCTTTAGACTCTTCCAGCTCTCACAGCCAAAGTTTCTATGAGATTTACCACCACAGAGAATATTCAGAAAAAAAAAAAAGTGCTAAAACTCCAAAATTGAAATTAATAAGAAATTTTAGTAAAAGTGCTTGACTGTGATATAAGCATGTGGAAATAAGTAACTTTTCTTTATACTAGTTAGAAAATATCATGAAAAAATATGACATTTATAAAAGCAAAATACTTAAAAGTCATTCTAACAAGACATGCAAGACACCTATGTAAAGAAAACTTCAAATAGTTCCTGAAAATTATCAACTAGTTATTGAATAGAGACATAATGTTCTCAGATAGCAAAACTAAATGTTGTCATCACATTAATTATTGACAAATTGACTTGTTTGTTTAAAGCACATCCAATAAAACCCCAACAATATTTTTCCTCTCTTTTGGCATCCTTGAAAAAAAAATGTTTCAAAAGTTCATATAGAAGAATAGTTAAATATATTGTGAAAGAAAATAAAAATGAGAAAAGACTGTACACGATACCAAAGACTTTATATTTCACTATATGCACACACTAAGTTCTCAATGTACCCAAGAGCTAAGTGTAAAGGCCAAACTTTAAAAACTAGGAAAAAAGCTGGGGAGCGTATAAATGTCTATCATCTCTCTAGGAGAGAAGTACCTAAAAAAAAAAGAAAGAAAGCAAACAAACCCATGAGAATACAGATTATTTAAACACATAAAAGTTTACATTATTTGTCAATTAAAATAATATAAACTAAATTAAAATGTATAAACCAGAAGAATATTGGCAAGAATATGGCACAGATTTAAGATTCAAGATATAAAAAGCCCATATAAAACTTATCTTAGTCCAGGTGTCTAAGAAGCAGACGAAAAGACAGGATTCCAAGTGGAAGAATTTTATTAGGTGTTATTCCTGGGGCTGCATAGCAAAATATCACAAACTGAGTGACTTAAACAACAGCAATCTGTTATCTCACAGATCTGGAGGCCAGAAATCAGAAATCAAGGCAGAATTATTTCCTCCTGGGGGCTGTGAGGGAGAATCTGTTTTTCATAGCTTTCCCCCAACTTCTGGTGGTCACTGTCTTTGTAGACGGTGCTGTCCCTGTATCTTCACTTGGACTTCCCTTTGTAAGCACCTGTCTCTCCGCACGGTGTCCTTTACTGCGCATGAGGACCTCTGCCATCATTGGATTAGGGGCAAATCCTTCTCCAGTGCCGCCTCATTTTAACTAATTACATCTGCTACAACCCTGTTTCCACATAAGGCCACATTTTGAGGTATCGGGAGTAGAACTTCAATATATGGGTTTTGTGGGGACACAATTCAACTCAAAACGTTAGCAGAAACGCCTGTGTGAAAGGAAACAAGGGTGCCAGGCAGACTGAGAGGGCTGTCAGAGCTGGGAAGGTTGCAGACTGCCTTACAGCCTAAAGAAGTGTCAGAAAGACAAAGTCGGCTGACAAAGAAGTTCTTTTTTTTTTTTTTAATTTTTTTTTATTGTTATTATAGGGGTACAGATGTTTAGGTTACGTATGTTGCCCTTGCCCCCCCTCCCAAGTCCCAGTTTCAAGCATGTCCATCTCTCGGATGGTGCGCATTGCACTGACAAAGAAGTTCTGTGTCTTCTAAGAATGGGCATGGTTTTGCGTCCCCACCACACTCAGTCACTGGTGGGGGACAGAGCGTCAGTGGTGATGCTTGGGCATAGACAGGGCAGTGGCATTCAAAGTGCTGCTGTTGGAGCCCTCGGTCAATGCCACTCTGGCAGCAGGCGGTCTGGGAGGTGCCTTCTCGTGGCTGCCACAATACCATAAAAGGTAAACGGATAGAGAGTGATTTACAATAAAGGAAATACAAAAAATACAGCTTCACTGGCATTCACAAAAGTGCACTGTAAGGCAACATACCAAATCTTGGTTTATACAATTATCAAGGTAAGAATTTTTTCTTTAAAATTGGATTATTCAACACCGATGATGGTGAGGGCAATAAGATGTTATTAATGTAAATTGGTACAACCATTCTGGAATGCAAGTTGGCAAAAATGTGTCATAAAATAACTGTATGCTTGCACCTAGCAATTCATTATTTAGGAACCTATCCTAGGAAATAGTCAGAAATGCATACAAAGAGATATACACAAAGATGATCATTATAGTATTTATAATCAAATTGATGCAACCGAAAAGAAATCACAAGGAAATCTAAAGTAAATATTAATGCATTTACTTAATGGGATAAGATAAAGCCATCAAAAATTATACTTCTGAACAGATTATAATGTTAGGAAACACTTAGGATAAAATAAATTAATGAAGATAATTTGTAATTTGAACTCAACTATGTGAAAAATATACAAGCATAGAAAAATAACTGGAAGGAACCATGTCGACAGTGATTATTCCTGGACTGTAGGGAGATTTTGCATGATTCATCTTTTCTTCTGTTTTCTTCTCTGTATTTTCCAAAATAAGCCTGAAAATCAACTATTTATTCATGTTAAAAATGGCCGCTTTTCCACAGGTGGGAAAAAGGTACGAATGAGCCAATGGCAGGAGGTTCATGTGATCATGACAAAACCGAGGGAATCTGAACCTCCCACTTTCTCAGTGATGTGGGAGTCAAAGTGAAAGGGGCAATAACCAGATAATTGAACGTGACTCTGAGATTTCCCACGATTCATGCACTCCTCAGTCACTATGCACAATACGACCACGAGGTAGCTAACGCAATCGGCTCAACCCTGTTCTCCATGACCACCTCCCACTTTACATCTAAGCCAAAAGACAGTGACAATCCACTTTCAATAAGTCACTCTGAATCCCAGAAGACAAAAGTGTCCTCTCACTGGAGAAAAATATCTAAATGCTCTATGACAGACCCCAAGACATCATTTCCTTTCCTGTTTCCCGGGGCTCACTTAACTACTATGTGATCCTCTCCTGCTCACCCCCTTCCCTGTTCTCAGGGAGAGGTGGGGGCGCTGGGAAGTGAGCTATTGCTCACATATCTCCTCCTCCCCAGCCCCTACACTTCAGACTTCATATCTACCCTCAAGCAAAGCCACACTTCTCGTCCTTCTGAGAGCATTCACAACACCAAAGCCATACCCTCGGTGAAGAAATAGCATATCTGCTTAGTTTAGTGACCTTCCTTTTTAGTGGTTGGTTAGCTATTGCCACAGTTTTAATAATCCTGCTTCTCAGAGTCCACAGTTCAAAGAAGATGCTATATTTTGCAAATCAGGCAAATGGAGAGTGAAACTCAAACTCTTCCTTTTTGTTTTTTTAACTCTCTTTGATTTGCCTGAGGAGTGAAACTCTTTTCTTTCCTTCCTTTTCTCAACCAAGAAGAAAATCATTAGAAACAGATACAAGATCTTTCTTGCAAAATGTCCAGTCTAACTTTCAACAAAAATTGTTCAGAAGACTTTTCATGCATCTAACATGGAAGAACCTAATTTATGTTCAATTTCGGAGAAAAAAGAGTGGAAAGAGAAGGGGAAATTTACCATCCCATGAACAATAGCTTGTAAACAAGTTTTAAAACTCTTGTACTGTTTTGGTGGCTTGCCTCTGAAACTCCACTTTCAAATGCCTCCCGACCACAGTACTCATCCAATTTCCCACCACATCCCTCCAACTCATTACAGTTTGTCAAGACATCTCTGCTTTTAAGTACTCCCCTCTCCCTGGAGTGTCATTTCATTGTTCCTTGGATTTGACAATAGTGCCTTAGTTTGTCCTGTCAACCTTTTCCCTGGGAGGCAGTCAGCACATTTTAGCGGATGTTGCAGCATTGAAGGGGAAAAAAATCCCTTCCTGACGTCTGTTCTGAATCTGTCTGTATTCTATTCCACGTATATCTCTCCTTTGTTCTGTCCTCTGAGTCAGATGGAAAGCAATCATCCTGCCTGAGATGTATCTATAGCCAAGGCTCCATGTAAATTACAGAGAGAGATGACAAATTTCATGGCCTGGTTATGGTAAAATTGGCAAATTTCACAGTTTGTCATGGATTAATAGAAAGGGAAAACAAACTTAAATGAAGTCATCCCAATTGTTAGAAATAATTCCAGAGTGACTATTTGATGAATTTAAACAATGGGATGGAATGCAGGCCATTCAACACGCAACCCACGATTTTAAATTTAATAAAGGACCTTGTAGTTTTATACTCAAATACTCTCATGCTGAAGGTTAAATCCAAACACACTTGCACTTCAGCCTGAGTCCATAATGAGCAAGCCCCAAATCTCAAAAACCTGAGTTTCCCCTCCTTTGCAGAAAATTATAAAGTATCCATGAAATGTTTTCATGATGAACCATGGACTGCAGATTTTTAGGGTCATTGGTGACATCATGATAGATGAAAAGATTTATCTACATGTTTGAAAATGTTACACAGCTCAGTCGATCCACCTGGAAAATATCTTTAAAAGATTAAGGAACTGAACCCATCTTCATAGTTCATTCTCTTTAGTTCTAGTTTCAACTTTATTCCTTCTCTTTGCTCATTCTCAGTTACTACTGCAACTCTGTGAAAAACCTGTTGACCAGGGCTTCATTCACCATGGGATTTTGCATAGGGTCTTAAGAAAGAATTGGGTAATCCATCATCATCTCTTTAAACTCAGATTCTGTAGCCAGTGCTTTAAGCCTAGCATTCCTGCGGCTTTGGTAACTGTTTCTCCACATTGTCTAAAATCCTTCAAAAGAATTCCTCATTGTTTCAGAGCCTGAGCAGTGTTTTTGCACTGTGCTTCATTTCTGTGTCTGTATTTTGCTTATGATCCATGTATTCCTTATGTCTTTATATCACATTCATGTCTAGGGTATGAATGAAACAAATTATGAGATTATAGCAGAATTACATACAGCCAGATGATTCATTAGAGCTGATATTTTCAGATTGCCTGAGACTTGTCAATCCAATCAAGTTGACTGTAAAAATTTAGTATGAATAATTCTTTTAACCACTTTGGCTTCTTCTACAAAAATGAAGACCCTCTAAGGAGAATGTAGATACTAACATATGTGCAGGGAAGTAGAGGTAGGAAGATAAAATAAATGGTGACATTAGCTGACTTTAAGCACAAAAGATTTAAGGTCTGTCCAAAACTCTGTGGTGGAATAGGCACAAAGCATTCTGAGGGGGTTATATAAGAGAAGTACCATTCTAATTCCCTAACAAACAAGGCATATTTCATTTTTCATCTTTGCATCATAATATAGAATACTATATTAGAAGCAATCATATTTGGTTTGTTGTCAGCATTGAAAATCACGATTAACTCATCTGGAAATTTAAAATAAACAGCAAAGGGTGGTCCAATAATGATGCCTCCTTTTTTACTCTGGGCGGGGGGGATTTTCAAGTATATGGAAAGGAAGACAACAGAGTGACTTTTGCTTTCCCTTCGACCCCTTCAATGCTTACGTAACAGTCTGTCCCACACTCTCGTCTTGTTTATATGTCACCTTGCAATGTTCCTGTGTGAATATCTTACCTACACAACTAGACCATAAGTTCCTTTAGGGTAGAGCCTTTATCTTCTTTTAATCCAGCCCTGGAGGACTGAGAACAATTCAGGAGCATAAGTTCTAGCTGGCTTGAGAGACACTCCTCAAGCCCACGTCAAGTCCATCAGCTGCACAGCTTGCTAATTTAACTATAGTCATTTGCAACAGGTCTTCCTAAATCATTGCTAAGGACTCAAGTCTCCAGAGCTCCATGGAACATCCACTTAATATTCCCAGCACTGCCATAGAAAACAGTTTCATATGCAAATATAGCCACTCGGCTTTCAGATCATAGAAGCTCTGCATTAAGGAAAGGCTGCTGGAACATCTGGTGTCCCATCAAGTTCCAAATATCACCGTCAGTAAAGAGTGAGCTCAACTTGGAGTGCGAGGATGAAGGCACTAGCCTCTGGCTGTGCCCCTGTTGCATGTTGCTGATGGAATCTGAAGAGTATAGTCATTTGCTCTGACTTAGTCTGTAACAAATGATAGAGGTTCTGGCAAATAAGGCAGAACTTAAATCTGAACCTGTTTTAAGGCCACAGAGTTTTGTAAGTCTAGTGGTACTTGGAAAAGAATACAGCATAGATTCTAATTCTGAATTCCATCTTCCATTTTTCCTCATTGTTTGTCTTTCCCAAAATATTGTCTTAATCTTCATTTCTGGAAAAGAAGATTGCAATTTTCTGCTGGGGGAGAGGGTTGTGGGGGGAGGAACAATATCATGAAGCCAGTCTAGAGGAAGGTAGTTTTTTTCCAAAAATCAGAGGCTGACAAAAGCTGAGAGTTGGGTGAAAAGCTGAAACCTGAGGAACCCAAGGCCATCCCCAATGCAGTGGCTAAAGCTAAGGGAGCCAGTGCGGAAACGAAAAACAGAGATCCAGAGCTATAAGCTAAACTCCTGATGGATCAAAAGTGATAAATCTAATACCAGTGGGCTATAATCTAAACAGTGATCATTTATATTAATATTTGTTTGCTCTCATATAGCAGTTTAAATGAGATGCTTAAAGTAGTAAAGTTTAAAGAACAAAGGAAAAGTTGTACATTGCCTGTTTCTTTCATCTCATGGAAACTTACACAGTGGAAAATTCGGACCCAATTTGGGTATTATTGAAGTGGGGAGCTGGCTTCCTTGATCTCTCTTTTTGATCCTCTCCAGTGCGCCAAGTGTAGGAAACAGCCCTATATCTTTTTTCACCTACATCCTTGAGGTCCTCTTTTTGGGTTTCATGGCTTCATGAGGGGCGGGGCAGGTGTTACTAGGCTGGGTGCAGGTGGAAGTGGTAAACATGTGGTTGACACTCTTAAATGGAGGTTATTAAAATTGAAAGTTGATACAGGAAGACTGAGAAAATAGCCAAAGGTCTCACAGTTTCTTCCTCCTCTGCCCAACACCTGCCAGGGGAATCTCATCTCACATTGCTCTTCAGTTGATGGATCTTCTTAACTGACCTAAAACATCTCTAGGTATTCTGTTGCCAGAGCCACGGTGGCAATCAGAGTACTGGCTAGTGGTTGACAGCATAAGCTATGAGATTAAATTAATTTACTTCTAGTAAGGCAGACCTGGGTTTGCCATTTACTTGCTGTCATGCTTTGAGCAAGCTATTTAATCGCTTTAAAGCTAAGGCTCCTAATTTGGCAAATGGGTATTCTTTAAGATGTATATATTAGTCATGTAATTAAGGCTGGCTGCTATGATGATGATGATGCCTCTCAGTTTCTTAACCCCAAAACTGTTCATTTTTCACTGGTGTAGTTCAGCCAGCTCTGCACCAGACAAGACTCAGAGGTCCAGGCTGTACCTAGTAAATGGTTCTGATTTGCAGCCCTCTATTGGATCCTCTGCATATGCCCAGGAAAAGAGAAAAACAAGACAGGAGAGACCCTTGTGGAAGATTTTAGAGGCCAGGAATCTGTTTCTGTTGAAATCCCATTGACCACAACCAATTAGGTTCAGTGGGGCTGAACAACATGCCCAGGAAGAGGAGGGGAAGTACAGAAATTAATGAATACCATCATGGTCTGCCCTAGTCACTGTGAAAGCATTTCATCTGGCCATTGTCTAGGATTTGTGACAGCCAGCATGGAGGGTCTTGAACACTCAACACCAGGATATGGACCAATGGGCCAAGGGCTATAGTGGAGATAAAGAGGAAACTTCTTTGTAGATGGGGAACTGGCAATGGATGAATAAAGCCATTTTAGTGAGCATGCTTACCATCGCCCTCTGCTTCCCTGGATAAATTAGGGCAGGGATCCCTGCTCAGTCCAATCTTAACTAACGTGACGTGAAGCCCAGATGTCTTTGTAAACCCACTTTTTCAAACACTGCAGACATCACTGTAAGTTGGAATAGTCAGGAAGGGCTTCAAAGCAAACAAACAACTTGACCTAAGTTTTCAAGTAGGCAAAGAACTAGACAATTGATACAAGGATAAAAAGTTTATATGGTGTTATCTATATTTGCCCCATAATTACCAAGGTAGACAATGAAAATTAAAGAAAGGAGGGTCATTAAAAATTTTGGTCATAGGATGAAAATAGTATTGATGTAAACAGAAAAGACTAGCTTCTTCTATTCAAAACAATGTAAACATTTGATAGACAAATTGTTTTTTTAAATGATAGCCCTTTCAGCCACAAAGTCTGAACTTTATTTTACAGGCTTCATGTTTGCAGGTAACAGAAGAGTTGGCACGTGTAAAATTGCCTAAGAGCATCCCTGGTCGGCTTTCAGAACTAAGAGTCTCGTGATGCAGGTGCTTTCTGTGTTAATTGAACAAAGAAAAGGGGAGGAAAGTAAATAGTGTGAGAAAACTAAACCTAGAGGAAAAGAAATACGTAGTAGTAATCAGCAGTTCTTCCATGTTTTCTTCTCGGGTACGAGAAAAAAGTAAAGGGCTTTACCACCAAGTTTAGACAAAGTCTGATAGTTTGAGAACTTTTCATGCTAAAGCATCAGTGTTCCATTCCCTAAGGATACTCTATGTATGGTATAAAAAGGAAATAGAACAGAATTACAGTTCATGCACCTACAGATCTGCATCATTCAAGCGACTCCTTTTCAATTATTAGAGGGTCTGTAGATGAACGAAAGTGTAATTCTGTTAAGTAGCACCTGATAACAGGAAAAAATATGTAGGAGTTGATATGTACATATTACCTAGCTGTTACACTTATTATATTTTACTTCAATTAGCTTTTCCTTTATGTTAAAACATGATTGTAGGCAATGGGATTTAATTAACTTTTATAGGTCTATTCCAACAAATAATGTATCCTATTTTTAATTCATTTCTGAGAGCAGAGGCATTTACCTTTCTCTATGATATGTTATCAATAACGAAAACAACTTATTTTCTCTGAAACCATTTATTCCTCCTGAAATTTCTAATTCTTATAATGTTTTCTCCTCTGCTGGTTATTTATCTTTTGTTTCTCAGCCCCACAGCCTGACCTTCTATACTTTGCTGTGTATTTCTGAGACTGGAAGTGTACAAACTACATTTCCCAGACACCCTTGCCAGCCGGGCTCTTGTTGCTTTCTATCAGTTGAAGGATCTGTTGGAAGATTAAAAAATGGGAGAAAAGACAGAAATGGAGTTTTTGTTTCTTTGCTTCTGATTTTAATAGCACGGCTGTTGCTAGGGGTTTCTCGTGATATGGGGACTGCAGGGGAAGGGGAACTTCAGCCTCTAGAGTCCAGGATGGGCAGCCTCTCATGCACAGTTCTGGTTACAGCCCACGTGGCACCTCATTGGCAGTTTTAGAAGCAGCAGGTTTAGGCTCCTGGGCCCAGTCCAAGGGTACCAGAAGCTCCCTTTTTACCCATTAGTTCAGGTTCAAAACTTTGAGGTCATTCCTAACCATTCTCCCTCTACGTTACAATTTGTCAATGATCTTTTTCTTCATAATATGACTTATATACATATATTCTTCCTTTTCCATTCTAATTTATCCTCCCCTGGCTCACTCCCCAATAGTTTCATAGTTGGAGGGGCCTGAGTTTAAATTTGAGTTCTTTCAATTACTTGCTAATTGTAATACTTAGGTGGTCTTAAGCATGTTATTTAACGTCTTCAAGACTCAATTTCCTCATCTATGTTAATAGCAAAGAAAAATTGCTAACGGTTATTGAGCATCTACAACATACCGGGGGTTTTGCAAAACACTCTACATGCCTTCTTTATCTTAATACTTACAACAATCCCATGAGGTGTGTGCTATTGTTCTTCTTGTTTTTACAGCTGAGAAAACTGAGTTTAGAAGAGTTAAGTAATTTGCTTAAGGTCTCACTGCTGGTAAATGAAGGAGATGGGAGTTGAACGCAAGTGTCTCTGACTTCACAGACCATTTCTTAAGCCTATTTAAGGGAAAATCATAACATAGATATTGTAAGGTTATTGTGATGATTAAATGAAATACGTAAAGCACTTATATCATAGGTCCAGCACATAATAAGCGTTCAATGAATGGTAGATATTATATCTGAAAAGTGCTAAAAAATTCTTTATACCTTATGTAATATCACATGTGTTCATCCATAGCCCAACATATTCTGCTTTGGTCATTTTAACTCAAATAATTGCATGTTTATCCCCATATAAACATATAAAAGAGTTAATGGAAAAACAGGATTTGCTTTAAAGTCATTTTTACTGGAATATATAAGTTCTGTAGACAGACTCACACTAGCATTAAACATACCCTTATATTTCCTTACATATTAATTTTTTCATGCTCAAATGTATTCTTTTCTCTTTGTATAAGTACCGTCATAGTTGACACTTAACAAAACTTGGACTTAAATCTTTAATGTGAGAATTTGACATTGAAAGAATAATCGAGACAAGTGGAAATGCCGAGTGCCGGAGGCAGGAGATGGCCAAGGGAGGTCAGAGAGCAGTCCCGTTGGAAAGAAAGGGGGGAAATCTCAAAGGCAGATTTTATCCAAGTTTAGGGTTGTTTAGAACACATATCCAGCTAATTTCCTGTTTCAAAATATAGTCAGTATATCTTTTCAGGTTGTTTAGCTTTGTTCTTTGCTGGAATACTAGAATCATTTGTTTTAATAAGAATATTTTATACCCAAAGGTCAAAAATTAATAACCAGCAACCCCAAAAAAGCTTCTTGATATCTTCTGTCACCAATTTTTAGAACTTTTGGACATCACCTCCTACTTGAAGGATTCTGTTAATTTTTAAAGCAACTTCTCCCCCTTTCCTACCATCAGTGGATAATTAGAATTAGTTCCTTAACAGCCAACACGATACAGTAAAAAGAGTAGTGGACAGGTGTCAGGAGATCAGGGGTCTGATGGTGACTTCGATGCTAAATACCTCTGTGTACTTTCTGGGCCTCCAATCCAGTAACACCCACAGTTTCATCCTGTGCAGAAATTTCAAATTCTAATTAAGAATAATTTTTATGTGTGATTTATTACAATGAATTAAAGCACACCTAAAGCCTAAATTTGGCTGCCTTCCAAAATGCTGCCTCTGGAAACCCTAATCTTAACAATTTTGCAGAACACTCAGTTGACCAAACACTCTTTGAGCAACTACAATGTGATGTGTATTTGCCTAATGTTCTGTGAGATACAGAATCCAGTACCAATCCTCAGGGATTTTATCGTCCAGTTGGTGAGGCAAGACACATACACCAAAAAGAAGATGCAAGTACATGGCAGAATAGGATACGAATCAATACCAAAAGTGCTAAGTAGATAATATTTTGGAGAATGATCACTGACAAAGAAAAGAGCACGAACCTTTTGAAGGAGAGTCCAAATGCAAATTTGAGCAAAGTGGAGCGCGTGATAGAAGGGCAAGCAGATGAGCCAGAAAATAGTTTGGCCAGATAGTGAAAACCCTCGAATGCCAATATAAGGAAACTTGGCTTCATTCACTATGAAATGGGGAATCGCTGTTAGGTTTCACACAAGAAAATGATAATTTCTAAACAATCATACAGGATTTCAAAGTTGTGTTATTAGTCGCAACACATAGATGTTTCCTACATCTGAATGAACTAACTGCTAATCCTTCAGAATTTTGGCCTGATTTTTTATCTCATTTAAATTGGATGGGCTGGAGAGGGTCTTATAATCCAGAAGAGCTTTATTTCAAACATACAAGTCACACTTAACAGACATTCCTTTAAGTGACTTTTGCTTCAATTAAGATACTTTCAACTTAATGTGACTAAAGATCAAAACTAGTAGCTAGTGGCAAAGTAAAAGCATCAAAGACTTGCAGTATCTAGAGCTTAATCTTTCTTCTCACTTATTTTTTTAACTAGATATCATTTCATAAGGGGGCTTTGAGCCCTCCCACGCCTCTGTACATATGTTGCTTATTCATCTCTGCAATCTTACAATAAAGTTAAAACTTTTTCATTGCAAGAAGACAGTTGATTATATTTTAAGGGATGATCATCCCAACCACTTGGGTGGCTGATGGACATTAGTGTTTAAAAGAACCAAACAAAAAGCTTCCAGCGTTTGCCTCCAACAAGGGTTGGAGAAAGAAGAAATCTCTATTAGCATGAAACTTTGCTGTTTTCTCTACTGAATTAACTCCAATCATTTTCAAGAAAGAACATTTCAATACATTTTTCTGACAGGTAGGAAATTAACTACATACCAGAAGCTATTGAATTCAACTTTAACAGTATCAATAAACATTTCTGATTAAATTATGAAATTGATTTTATAATTTTGACCATTATGTTTTTACATCAATATCATCATATGACAGTAAATGTAGTTACTGCTTCCTTATTGATCTCAGACATGGCACTCTAAAGTACTCATTTGACTATATTACAAAATCAAACTTGATTTCCTGTAGTATTGCTGTAACTTCAGGTCATAATCTAGTCTGAAGAATCAAAATAGATGAATTATTCAGTTATTAAAAGATATATTTTTCCTTGGAGGAAAAGGAACACTTTGGTCAAGCCATCCTTAATGGTTGTGTTATAGGATATTTCTCCATGTGGGATTACTTTGTGTGGGTCTCACATAAATATACCATCACCTCCCAGCTTGTGTGTTATCAATCATGTTTCTGGTGAATAACATAAACACCATTTGAAGAGAAAGAAATGTTTATCTTTCATATATAGGACTTCAACAAAAATGTGATGTTTTTGTGACTTTAAAACCTATATCTTGGTCTCACCAGCTCAACCCATCAAAATAATACTAATATATTGAGCCATTGCATTTCCCAGGAGAGCAACATACCTTATGTGTCTATAGATAAATTTTAAAAACAACCCAAAAGATGATACAGTGAGTGTCTAGCAGAGCTAATACAAAACTATGAATGCTCACCCTAGATAGAGGTCTGGTATCCCTGGGTAGGCCCACAGAAAGACATTTCATGCTTGTCAAAAGTTTTTCACAAAAGAATTGATTTTCAAGTATTTTCAATTCACAGAATGTAGGAACATGAGAGATTCTCCCAAACTGTCTGGTCTATTACCCCATTAGGTAGATAAGGAGAGCAAGGCCTAGTATCATTAAGGGAGGCACTGACGGAGACATATCTGGTTCATAATAGTACTAGGACTAGACTGCAAGTTTCTTGTCTCCCAGCCCAAGTCCTTTTTGTTTTGTTTCAGGTGTATCCTAATTATAATTTTTGAAATAGCCTATGAGGTGAGAGTTAAAGCATCAAACCCAAGGCAAATTACATCCACCCTAGAACAAAACATAATAGTCCATATTAGAGAAGTTCTAAGGCTGAGATTTTTTTCATTTTTTTTTTTTTTTTTTTT
>RJWJ010025614.1:0-23769 GCA_004363605.1 Indri indri | reverse complement strand
TTTTAGTGTAACTAAAGAGAAAAGTGCAAGAGCAGGAGAAAGGAGAATGGAGAGGACATCAGAAGGGAGGAGAAAAGAAAGGTGAATGATAAAATAATACAGTTTATTTGGAGTTTAGAAACCAGTTAGGCTTTTCTGTGCCCATAGAAAAACACTGCTCTTATGCAACAACTGATGTAATTTAAAAATAATAATAAGTGTATTTCATATTCTGTTAAGAATTTTCAAAATATTTCTTACCAATGGGTTGGGCTTTAGAATTAGATCCTTTACGGAATTTGTTCCTTCACTTCTATTTTGTAAGTACAACGTAAGACAGAGTTTGTAGAAATTCAGGTCACTGCTCAGGTCCTTCAAATGCCCAATAAATACGATTTGCCTCTGGCCATATGTGCATTTTACATTTAAGAAGGAAAGGAAAGTAATCACTACCATATTTCAGCAAGTTCGGTTCTATTAAGGTTTGTTATGTTGGGTCTTAACTCTCCTCTGTCAACGGAAACCAGCATTTCCTTCATAATGGACTTTTCTCATCCTGGCTCACACCAGGATGAGCCAGAACGATTAAAGTGGGAATTTGTACCTAAAAGTAAATATTACTAGTACTTTAAGGAGAAGTCTTCAGTGTGCCAAGAACTGTGCTTGGCATATCTTTCTAGCCTGTAGGTTCAGAGCTTTGATTGTCTATTGCTCCTGTTGCTACACGGGAATAAAAATGATCTTTGCCGGTGACTACATTGCAACATGGGCCCAGCTAGAGTTCTCACCGCTTATGGACAAGAGAAACATACAAGCATAGGCCTACAAGAAATGGAATTTTGAGAATAAATAGGAAAAAATGCTAAAAATGTCAAAAGAATTTGTGAAATTAAAATAGATACTCTTTATAAATCAGGAAGAAAAGATCAGAGATGTCTGATGTGTGTTCTCAATAAATTTAATGACTTTGGTTTTATCAAATGAGAACAGTGCAATAAAAACATATGATGCAGGATAGTGAATGAATTAGTATGTGCAGCTCGTTCTCAGAGGTAGGTATATAAGTGAAAAACCAGCGATTACAGAAAATGAAATCATTCATACCGAGGACAGGCTTTAGGAAAAACAAACAGGACAAAGAGGAAATAAACAATAAGATCAAAAAGGTGATAGAATGTAATGGGATATGGATCACTAGGTCATGGAGATCTAGCCCATAATGATTATGGTCTCTAGAAGAAAAGATTAAGGAGGAAGAGAGGGATGAGGAGGCAGTTGAGGAGAAGGAGGAAGAGGCCACTACTAATAAAAATAATTTTTTTGTGTGTCCAGCAAACATGATCGATATCCAAAGAAAAGAAAATAAAGAATTATTAACAGCATCGATGTAAGAGCAAAATGAGGGCAAGTGTTATCATATGGGGAAAAAGTGAAGAGAATTTAATTTACACAAATGAGAGGTGTTAAGTATTTGATCACAACAAAAAATAAATCACGCAAACTATGGGTTATGCGAGGACAAACAAGTAAATATTAAATGTGATCAAAAAAGAAAGCACAATGGAAATGGAAATATCATAAAGAGGACAATTTTATGACACATATGCAAATTTGATTAACCTACATAGATCAAAAACATTTGATAAAGTGTATTATGTAAAGGATATTTAAAAATGTGAAGCAAAACAGAAACAGCGTTGTTACAAAGAATATTTCTGAAATTTCATTCATACACACATATATACTCATAAATGCATCAATGCAATCATAACATACATAGAGTTATACCAGGCAGTCTTTTTTGTTGTTGTATTTTTCTTTTCAAACATTTCCTTTCCCCTCTCTTTTTCTTCTCCGACACTTCTATCTCATTCTTCAGGAAAACAGTATTAACCCTATATATCTCCATCCACCTTTTTTTCTTGCTGAAAACAAACTATTTGTATAAAGGTTTGTTCTTGCTAATGGTTGATAATATTTCAGAGTAAAGACCTATCATAATTTAACCAATCACAAACCTATTGATGTTTGTTTCTTTTGCTTATGTTTTTCTTCTGTGTACAATGTTGCGATACAAAAACTTCAGACATGCATCTCTTTGACCTATTCCTATTTTTATTATTCCTAAGATTTTCAGGGGTAGGATTGTTGAGTATATTTTTTCAAGTGTTGAATGTACTTAGCTGATTGCTTACTAGAAAGACTGTTTCTTAAATATTGATAAGCCATTTTTCCCACATGCAATAAATGTTACTGTTCTTTTGAAATTTTTCCTACTCTTATGGTTGTAAAGTGATAGCACATTTATATTTGCATTTCCCTAACTGTCACTGAGTTTGAGTTTTTGTTTTGTTTTGCCATTTGGATTTGATCCTCTATAAATTTTATCTTCGTATTGCTTGTCAATATTCTTGACATAAGCTAAGAGTGAAGCTGTATTACAGATCTTAATCCTTTGTCTAACCCTTACAATTTCCCCTCTAAATTTGAAATGTATCTCTTCAAGCTTTTAACCTTTTTACAAAAATGTTTCCATTTTTATGGTTAAATATTATCTATGCTTTCTTTCCTAGTTTCTTGGTTTACAGTCTTATTTTTTTAAGGAAATTTCTCTAAGTCTCAAATTATCAGATCTTACTGGAACAATTTTATTATATTGTATTTTATAGTCAGCCATCTAATCCATATAAAATTTTGTTTTCTGTACAATATGATATGGGAAAACCTGTTTTATTTCCATATACAGGATTACCCTTTTGTACCAATATAATTTATACCACCTCTGTCATACAATAATATATCGTGTATATAATGAATACTGTCTGTTACAACAAGGTCCATCAAATTGTTTTCTGTAAAAGGCCTGAAAGTTAAGTACCTTAGACTTCCTGCCAGATGGCCTCTGTCACAACTACTGAACAATGCAGTTGTATCACAAAAGAAGCCATAGAAAATATGCAAATAAATGAGTACATTGTATTCCAATAAAACTTTATTGATGGGCAGTGAAATTTAAATTTTATGCAATTTTTGTTTTTCATGCTGTATTTCTCTTCTTCTGGTATTTTTTTCAATCATTGAAAAATGTGAAACCCTACAAAAACAGGTGGAAGTTAAGACATGGTCCATGGCCATGGTATGTAAATCCTGTTATATGACTATTTTCTCCATTCCTGTAGCAATGGAATGTTGATTAGATCACAATTGATTAATTAATGTAAATATTAATAGTGTGCTGTGATATCAGATAAGGATATTCCTCCATAAGTATTCTTTTATTTCCTACTTTTCTTGGCTGTATCAGGGAATCGTGATAATATTTTTCATTGAAAAATAAAATTAAATATACATTATACATTGATTTTGGAAGTATTTACTCTTTTGATTTTAGTTAACTTATCAAAGAACATGACATAAATTTCTATATTTGTTTGGCTCATATTTTTTATCCATAATAAACTATGTAGTTTAGTCCCTCTGTGTTTATTTCTGAATTGTTTTATATTTATTTATTTATATTTTTTGAGACAGGGTCTTGCTATTTTGCCCAGGCTAGAGACCACTGGCATCATCATAGCTCATTGCAACTGCAAACTCCTGGGCTCGATGATCCTCCTGTTCCAGCCTCCCAAGCAACTGACAATACAGGTACATACTACTATTATAACAGGAATATTTTTCCATTCATACTTATCTATATTTATATAGGGAGACAATTATCGATTTTGTATTTTGTATGCACAAATCTTCCTAAATTCATCTCTTAGTATTTTAAAAATAAAAATACAAATATCTTATCAGAATAAAGCACTATTTACATATTTCTTTAGAATGCTTACTTATATCAATTTTTTCATTTTCTTGTTTTAATGCATTTATTAGAACCCCGAGGCCAACATTTAATAATACTCTACACTAGGAATATCAATGTCATTTTTGACTTTAATCGATCACTATTTAATTCTTTATGATAATATTTTCTGTGAATTTATGTTATTGTTTTTAAGCAATTTGCTTTTATTCTAATTCTACAGAGGTTTTATCAGAAGAATATTGATTTTTTAAGTGCCTTTTCTGTATCTATTTGGGTATTCTCTTTTGATTTGTTGATTTAATGGTTTATTTCAACAGGTATTTGTATTCTCTGATGGGAAGTCCAGAAAAAATATGTAAAATCTGGAAAGATGGCCTATAAAGATATGTAGAGAAAGGAGAGAAGATTGTTTTTGCTTACCAAGTTTTCTTTGAACTATCTGGTGTTCCTATTCCTTAAGGCAGCGGGGCCCAGCCTTTTTGGCACCAGGGACTGGTTTCATGGAAGACAGTTTTTCCTCAGATGTGGGTGGGGAGATGGTAAGATGCTTACTTGCCTCTATAAAGCCTGTCACCAGATGCAGCTTAATTGTCACTTGGCACTCACTGATAGGGTTTTGATATGAGTCTGCAAGGAATTGATTTATTATGGTCTCCCTGCAGTCAAATCTCTCTGGTAATGATAATCTGTATTTTCAGCCACTTCGCAGCACTAGCATCACCGCCACAGCTCCATCTCAGATCGTCAGGCATTAGCTTCTCAAAAGGATCTAGTGCACAACCCAGATTCCTTGCAAATGCAAGCACAGTTTACAGTAGGGTTTGCGCTTCTGAGAATCTAATGCCACTGCTGATCTGACAGGAGGCGGGTCTCAGGCGGTGATGTGAGCGATGGGGAGTGGCTGTAAATACTCATGAAACTTCGCTGGCTTGCCCGCGGCTCACCTCCTGCTGTGCGGCCCAGTTCCTAACAGGCCACCGTCCAGGACCTGGGGATTGGGGTTACAGTGTTAAGGAGCTGTGAGTTAGCTAAAGATGTATGAAGAGTCCTCTCTGCCCTTTAAGCGGAGAGCATATGAGCATTTGCCACCCTTTTGGCAGAGTAGACTAGGAAAAGGAGAGTCATGAACAGGTGAAGAGACAAGATACTATTGACTACCTCGCGCTTGCACTACATACCTCTTTGGGCAGATTCGCCACACCACTTACCACTCATGGATTTGCTGCTATAGGCTGGACCTAAGCCACAGTGGGCAAGTAAAAGAAAAAAATAAATAAAACATATGTTTAAAAAGTTAAACAAATTTTCCTAAATGTGATGAGAACTAACATATATCTAGAGGAGATGGCTTCTAGCAAAACAGAGCTACTGAAAGTATAGATCAAACGACAACTTGAACCAAAAAAAATTATGTATATGTATATACACATATACATCAAGAAAAAATAAGAAAATTTTACTGCAAGACACAAATTCTGTGAGGAATATAAAACCTGATTTGCCTACTAAACATTTTTAGTAGCTGAAACTTGGAGAAGAGAGTTAACTGTTGAAGTGTAATTAAATTTGAACAAAAACAAGTAGTAGAAATAACCCAATCAAATAGGTGGAGAAATATGAAAATCCTAAACATTGTAAAGAAAAAGCAAGAGACTGCAAGTTAGAGTTGGAAGACCCTACCATGTGAATAGTAAGAGTCCATAAAGCAAGAAACAATAAAATTGGAGAAGCCTTAGAAAATATAGCTAAATGTGGGTAGGTTAGGGAAAGCATGTAGAGGTTGTAAAGTGAGCTGGAATTGGACATTGATATCAGGTATACTTTTTGTTAAGATGCATTTTTCTTAGATATAAGGATATTTAGAAAACACTACCATGTTATCATTAAAAATTAGCAAAAATTGATAGTTTGCTTATCACTATGTGAATCTTAAATCTATCTTCGGTCCTGCAAGCTTTCGTTAAAATCTTCTTTGACTCAGTATACGGTGCCTGCAGGTAAATACTGGTCAATTTGGGTGCCTGATGTCAGTCTCCCAAACCCTGTCTGACAAGCTGTGAGCTCTCATTAGTTAAAGAGGAGAAATCAGATAACGATCATTATGCTTAAGATTAAAAATTGATGACAACATTTAAATACACAAACAAAAAAGCAGAGGAAATAAATACACAACAAAAGTTATGAAAAATACAATAATAAAATTCTACAATATTAGGTACAACACTAAAAATTAAAACTATATAAGATTCACGACAACCAAAGTTGGACCCAGAAGGAAATGCTCTTAAACACATGCATTATTAAAATAAAAGAAAATGTTTTATGTAATTATACATTTCTACAGTAAATAAAAAAATTTCAAAAATTAAAATTATATTTTTTAAAAATAAAGAAAAATTAGAACAATTAGAGTTCAGGAAAACAATAAAACTAAATTTGTCTGAATGTTTTTAAAAGGATGAAATCAAATAAACTCTTGCAATTTAATCTATTTAAAATTGCATATAATTAGAAATGAGCACAACAGATAAATAACTTTTTCATGAAAAAGCAAGTACTATATGTGATTATATGCTAATTAATATTTATTTATCATTATAAAATGAAAATGACTGAGAAAGAAATTAAATTTTGAAACACTATTCCAATCAAAACTTCTAAGAAGTTCCAGTGATTTTACTAACAAATTATGCAAAACTTCTAATGGCTACATATGGTATATAAACTATTCATCATATTAAATAATGAAGAGGTTTAAATTAATTCTCAAAAGCAAACAAGGCAGATCCTATAACTTGACAAAGTTTTACCCAAAACAAAAACAAAGGACCAATCGCATTTTGGAAAACAGGTGTACAAAAACAAATAATTTAATAGAAAATGCAATTTAAGACATACATATAATAGCCCTGCTGGATCACACAATGTTTATCTCAAGAAACCAGTGAAAGAGCTCCATTATTACAATGCATTTTAACAAAAATATTTTAATAGCATGGTCATATCACTGATTATTTACTGAATGACTAATAAATGCCGTAGAAGTATGATAAGCATTTTAAATATAGTCCTTTATCTTAAAACCAATCCTACTAGGTAAATAATATGATTATACCCATTTTACAGAAGAAGACACTGAAGCCTAAAGAGGGATGTAATTCTTCCTTCACTCCATGTACAAGTGATTGCACCAGACTCTATCCTAGGCCTGCTTCAGAACATGTACTTTTTATACTAAAATATATGTGCTATACTGCCTCCCAGAAAATTCCACAAAAATGTTCGATAAAACATGTACCCATCCATCATAAAAACACAAAAAATAGAAAACACCGCAATAGAAAAATATGGGTAACAGAATATGTCTATTTTGCAAACCATTTACCAATTGAAATGAATAGCAAAATGTTTGAAATACCCGGGTAAAATCATGAACATCAAAATGGTATATGTAATCATGCACAAGCAATACACTAAAACATTGCAAAGACAGAAAGAATTATCACCCTTTCTTATAGCCAAGCAGATACCAACCATCACATACATGCTCTGGAAATAAACAATAGTCCTCAAGTAAAAAGCCTTGACAGTGCCATTTTTTAGACATAGTTCATCTTAAAATCACTTCGCAGTTGGAGTGACCATCTGTATTAGTTAATTGGTTTTACACAAAGGACAAATTAAGCTTTTATCTTTATTACAGGGGATAGTTTTGTAGAAATAACAAAAATGTGTAATCATGATATTTATTTTTTTTTTAAATCTTATAAATGTAATAGTGTATGATTATTGAGAGCTAGAGATTTGGGCTTGCTTGAAATCTCACACCAAGTCCAAGAAAGAATCACTTCCACAAAACAGCCTGATCTGACAATAGGGTCAGAATAAATTTGTTTTCCCAGAGCTTTCCAAATCATTGTGTGACATTAAAATGTTCTATGACCCAAAGTATTTCAGAATTTTACTCGTACTTTATGTTTACATTAAGTTTAAATTCTTCCACATTGACCATAATTTTACATCTGTTATTTCAATAGATCTGCACATAACTATTAATTGGACTGACTGAAAATCATACCGATTTTTCTAGATTAGAGAACTGAAGCATTAACTAGCCTACCAAAAGTTAAAAAGTTAAAAAGTAGTAATAGATCCACTACTACTACTACATTCTAGTTTCCACGTGTTAGCACTTTACCAAGTGTGCTCCGTGCCTCCTTTCACCAACTTTCCAATAGAGTATCTTCCAGAACTCAGGTCTCAGATCTCCAGAATCCAATTCTTCACCCAGGTTTTTCTAATATTTTCACATTATCTTCCTCCCCTCCCTTCCTTCCTTCCTTCCTTCTTTCTTTCCTTTCCTCCTTCATTTCTCTTTCTCTCTCTATATATATATAAATACATACATAACTTGTCTCTATTCTTCCTTCCTACTTCCCTCCTTTCCTTCCTTCCTTTCTTCCTTCCTCTTCTCTCCCTTGCAAGTCAACATTCAAATTTATTTGTTATCTGAGTCATCTATTTCTTTGTATATAACTGAGCACATCAGTTCTCCTCATAGCTGGGGGAAATAATTTGAATAATAATAACAATAATAATAACGTAAATGGCACATTAAATAATACTAATAAAATCTAATATTTGTGTAGTACTTACTACATATCCACATCACGATGTGAGGGCAGGAATTTTATTGTGTCCAGTTCCAAATCCATGATGTCTAGGGTGGTGCTCGCTACACAGTGGACCTAATAGAAAAGATATCTGACCAAATGAATGAACGTTGGTACTGTGCTAAGAATTTACATACGTTATTTCATTTAATTCTTAAAACATCTCTGTAAAGTGATTATTGTTATCACCATAGTATCGATACTCCGGGTTCAGTGACTTGCCCAAGATCACAGTACTCCTGAGAGACAGAATTGGGATTCAAACTCCTGTCCCTCTTAGTACGTAAGGCTCACCACTAGGCAAGCTTGTCCTATGTGTATTTAAAGCCTAGCATTGGCACATGGTAAAATGCCGCACTCTATGACTGCCTTTGCCGGTGAACACCTTCTGTAATTTATCTCTGTCTATCCTGCCTACACCCATCATGTATCAGGCCAGCTGTTGTGAGCTGACATCAACTATAAGCTTCTTGGTCTGTTTTGCTCAAGGTAGCCTCTCAGCAGGGTAGCAGGGAAACAAAGGAAAGCGAGAGTGAACAGAACCACATTAGCTACCTAGGTCTTTGTTAGTGACTGTGTCCTTGTTCGTCCTTATGGTACCTTCTCTCCTTCCTCAGATCTAGTGCATTTTCTGGTTTTTGCTTCTTGGAAAAGTGTTTACTCTACAGCTCTGGGCTTCTACTGGCAACTGACCATTTGCCTAGATCTGGTTCCAGCATCCTTCCAGTTCTCCTTCATCTTCTCAGACTCAGCAGTCCTGCAGCCCTGACCTTTGTGTTTGGGAACATTCTACCTTTTTCTTGTTCTAACTTTTCTCCTGTCCATTCGACTTGCTGCTGTATGCACTTGCACATGACAGTCGCAATTCCTGCTCCCCAAGACAGTGACTCTTGTCATTAGCATCACCACTGCTGAAAATCTCTGTATCGGGTCCCCCATGGGTGGAAGGATATTTTGGGAATGCCAGCTGGTAATTAAGATGCAAAACCAATTTCGCAGCAAGGTGAATAGGAATGTTGTATATTAAATATATTTCCACAGGGCTTCTAGTGGCCATGTCCATTTTTCTCTGTGTCTCTCTTTTCTCACTTTGTGTCTGCTTCACCCCTTCCCTCCAAGCCATAGTCTTTGTCCTTTTCACCCTCAGCACCAGGATGTTGCTCCCTAGGGAGTTTGCCCTTATAGATCCAAGACTCGTGAATGTGAATTAAAACAGAGGCCTGCAGATTGTTGATAAACTCGCTTTATATTAGGAAAATTACCTTGGAAATATTCGCTTTTCCGCATGCTTCAACCGCTTGTTGTACATGACAGGCATTTGCACTGTGAGACCGCAGCATAGTGAACAGATGGTGCAGGACCACTCTTGGTCATGAAGGATAGTTTCCTAACAAAAGAGGTTTTATTCTCCCCTGTATTTCTCTTGCATATTGATATTGCAGGCTTTTTTCACCCTTATTCTTTCCTTTTATTTTTTTCTTGGACAGCATATATTGCCTTGGCCACAGCTTCATGGCATTTTGCTCATTGATCAGCATTAGCTCAGAACTAATAATAAATCTCTTTTCATTTCCCCCCACTGGGATGCATTAGGGTTATGGCTTTGGAAAGTAAGTCACACCAGCTGGGTTATCTCTGTTGTCTGTGCCTCTTGTGGCAAGGTGTCGTCATGAGGATGCATTTATGAATCCCAGATTTGTTATCCATTTTTTTTTTTTCCATCCAGACTATGCCTTGTAGTACCATGGAGCAGGTGTGTCACTCTGTAGCAATGATTACAGGAAAGGAAGCCAGAGCTATGACCTTTGAGGTTGAATGAGCTAGAATAGAATTTAGTTTTATGGAGAACATTTCATGCTTAAGATTCCTCAAAGAGCTTTAAATATAATGAGTTCAGTAGTGATAGTCCAGGAATCATGCAAGCAAATAAAGTAACCTCCCTATTTTTGGATATATTTTGCTTGTTACTAGTGATTTTAAAGGGTATCTTTATAATATCATTTACTTTTAAAACAGAGATAATTTTCTAAGACCCTCCAGTTATCTGTTTTTCTGAAAAGTACTCGAGAATGTATTAATGTTCTCAACAGTCTATGGATATTAAGATTACTGTATATCTATATGAGAATGTGGCCAGCTGACTTCTAAAAAGCCCATGGGAACATTCAGACCAAACAATTAAGGCAAGCTTCCCTAAACCTTTACCAAAGAAAACTGTACTTCTTTTTTTACAGAAGAAGCTGGCATTACTAGTTTTTAAACTTATTTTTGATTTGTTTGCAACACAGAGGCAGCACCAATGATTCTTTCTATGACTTTAAATCATCATAGCACAGCTAGGAAAAATTTCAATTGTCATCTAGCCCATTGAGACTCTTAGGGAATAGTGACATCAAAATCCAAATGTAGCTTTATGGCACAGGCTGAAAAATCTTCCAAAGATTCCTGCTTTCACTTTCTCTCCTCTCAGTCCCTTTCTCCCTGTTCCCTTTCTCTCCTCCCCTCTTTCCAATACTTAGTGTTGTTTTCAAATTACAGCAAAATGGATAGAATGAGGGTGGGGGTAGGAGGAAGATAAATGGCATATTCATTTAAACTGGAATAATAACTTTTAGAATAATAGCAATTAATTGATGCTTTTTGTTGCTTTGAGGGTTAAATAATCAGTAAATTGAGAATTTGGTTCAACCTTTTCACTTTCTATTTATTACACATGTTAAATGGGCATGGCCTAATATTGTATCTATATTTATATATTACATACCAGTCACAATAGCAGCATGTAAGAGAATCTGGAAATACTTCTGACACTCCAGAATAAATCTTGGATTTTTGCAATATTGGGGGTACTTAAGACATCCTAAAGAGGAATGAACATAGTTCCCTATTTGTTTTCCTGATAGAGAAGATGATTGTGATCATCTGAATTGATATATTGCATGCTCTTCATTTCTATTCAACTTTGGAATTTCCTTTTGGATTTTCCTTTTTGGTGATGTTTTTCTTGGACAAACGATGAAATTAGTTTGCATTAGGTGGGTAAACATCAAGCGACTATAGGGGTAGACCCAGTTTGGCATTATGTTTTTGTTGCAGATGAAACCCATATGCACAAATGAGCGTTGACACTACACAAATGAGGATTATATATAAAGAACATATTCAGGGAAAGTACATTTTTAGAGTGGAGATATAGGGGAAACCAAGGAGAAATGCCAAAGAAAAAAGCAAGTTGTCAGCATCTCCTTGATGTATCTGGGAAGACTTCATGGAGGCAGAAAAAAGAAACAGAAGTTGTAGTCCACCTAACTGTTCTTTCCTTCCATCATAGAGTATTGAAGTCAAGGCCTACGCAAGCACAACTTCATTTCACCCGGGCTAGAGTGCACTGGCATCATCCTAACTCACTCGCAACCTCAAACTCCTGGGCTTAGTTAATCCTCCTGACTTAGCCTCCCAAGTAGCTGGGACTACAAGTACACACCACCACCCCCAGGTAATTTTTTCTATTTTTAGTAGAGAGACTGTCTTGCCCTTACTCAGGCTGGTCTTGAACTCCTGACCTCAAGTAATCCTCCCACCTTGGTGTCCCACAGTGCTAGGATTACAGGCATGGGCTACTGTGCCCAACCACAAGCATAGGAGCAAATCTGCAGGGACCAAATCTGCAGGTGTTAGATATAGGCCTGGAGGGCAGTTCCTAGTTGGGGGGGGGAAACCAGGGAAGGGACTGCAGGAAAACCTGCAGCTAACCACAAATAGCAGAACTTGAGGTTTTGAGGCATACACACCTGTAGAGCTGCAACTTTTTTTATAAGAACAGCTGTCTGTCATGTGTATCAATCATCTGGTAACAACCCCACACCTCCTGTAAGCCCAACCCTGACAAGGCCAATAAAAGCAAACACCTGGGAATCTTTATCGTCTTTCTCCACTCATGGAGACTGACCCATTCCTCTCTGGAACATACTCCCACTTTGTATAGTTCCCTTCTTTTCTGCAATAAAAGCCGTTTGTGTGGAATTGCTTCCTGTCTGTGGTCACTCCATCACACTGGCCCTGCTTATGAATTTTCCAAGCAAAGAGCCAAAGAACCAGGACAACAGTCCACCAAGAGGCTGGACCTGATACTTTTGATAAGTTTGGTAACTAGAGGATGGAAGAATTATTGTGTTACTAAGTTTTGCTACTGTCAGCAGCCTATGATAAGAGCTTTAATTCAGCAGTTGGATATCCTGCAGCATTTGTTCCTTGAAGAAATGACAGCCACCAAATATCTCATAGTTAAAATACAGAAGTTAGGAAATTTATACAGCCTGTTAGTGTAGGCTGGGATAGCTGACTATAGGCAAATAGGGAACTAGAAGAGATTTTTATCAGAAGAATTAGAAAAGGAAATATGAAGAATGCTAGCTCCATCTTTCCTACTGTGTGACAGAGGGTGCCTGAGTTTGCAAAATGAAAAGATCATGAAAGATATCCCAGGACTTCTCATTTTCAATCCTGTATGTGAATTGAGCTATTTTCTCATTTATAATGGTTCCTAAAACTGTCCTTCTCTATTTCCTATAAAATTTCACTATGGACATCTGTCATATCGATTAATTAAAAAAAAAGCTAATCAATGTGCCTCCACAATCCTACCAAGGTCCTAAACCAGAAAAGTTGAAAATCATTATTAAGCACTTCCTGTTCTTCCTTAAATGCTTCAATGATGTTCAATTGATCTAGCCAACTACAATATTAGATACCTAAGATCAGTTGGAAACTTGATGAAAGAGGCAAATTATTAAAGAAAGGCTTAGAATGTCAGTTATGAACACACACACACCACTGCTCACTTATTTTTCTGTCATATTTCTATTCTCCCCAATTTGTCCCATTGATTAAGATTTTTTAAGAATTGAGTTTTGCCAAATTAAAGTTTTCCTGTAGTAACCACACGAATGATTTCAATCTTTTTTTGTGGAGGTTATCCAACACAGAATGGTCATATTTTATTTCCTACCCACTAACCATGGACTATATGAAATTCCATCCCATTAAATTTCATCTCTGGAAATGAACATCTTGATGAAAGAAGCCAATTCTGGCAAAATTGATACGTGCACAGCAGAACCTGATGTGACCGAAAGATTCAGTACATCCTACTCAATATGCCACCTTGGCAGCAATCACAGACTATCTTCAATTCACAGCCAAAGTGGGCCTTACTTTAGCAGTGGGGAACAAGCCATGAAGTAACAGGAAGAAAACTAGTAGTAAAGACAAGAGAACTGAGTTCTAATTCAGCTCTGCTTACTAGCGTGGGAATTTCATGTGGTCTCAGTTTCCTCACCAATAAACAATGCTAATAATACCTGCCTTACTTATCTTATACAATATATGCAATTAACTTGTGCACATAAAAACACTATATAAAATACTGTAATTAGCCCCATTAATATAAATAATAAATCTATAATTTTGTCATGGTATTGGACTAAGTTGAGCTAAATAGCATTTTTCTCTATTCAGCAAACCAAAAATCTAATAAATATGGAGAGAAACGACTTCTAGTGAATGTCCTTGATGTTTGACAAAATGGGAAAAAAATGAAACCGAATAGATTAGTTTTAAAATACTATATGCTGACACAGAGATGAGATTCTAAATCTATTTTCCACATTTTAGCTGAAAATGCTTTACCTGCCAGAATTGGTTTTGGCCAAGCCTTCAAAAGCTTCCCGAATAGTAATTACTACAGTAAAAATAAGCAGGCTACAAGGAAAACACGTAGGAGGGATCCAGGTTTTTCTACTGTTTAGCAGATGAGGAAAGATGAAGCAAGGGATACTTTTGGGTAACTTTAATATATGCTAAAATTTAATATTTATTTGTGGTTCTTTAATAAAAGAAATAAAAGTGCTTTGAGCATATACTATGCAGAGGTTACTCTCTCAGCTATGTACTCTGCCAAGTATTGTGTAAATAAAAAGGAGTATAAAACTCGAACTGGGCATTTAAGATGCCTATAGCTAATATAGGAAGAGAAAGCCTATGGACTTAAAATGTTAATTAGTAATGGAAAGTGGCAAGTTCAATTAGAATGGAAATGGAATAGATTTCATTAGAGATCTTTGTTGTAAATTCTGACATAAACTTGTGTCAAAATTTTGTACAAACTATGAAAATAGACTATTTCCTTCACCTCTTTCTATCTAATTAATTAAGCCTTACCCGATATTATAATTCTATGATCCTAAATGATAATACTCATAATAATATAATGATACTAATGTTTACTGTTGGAAGAGATAATGGTGAAGTTAGGAATAGGCTCAGAGAACAAACAAGTAAAATGTAAGCTGTTCCTTAAAAAATGAGTAGGGTTAATTTAGACAAAAGTTGGAATAACATGTCCAGGGAAAGAAATATCATGCACACTCTTCAGGATATAGAAGGGTGTTCAAGAATAAACAGCCTATCGGTGAATGCAGATGGTTCAATAAAAGAAAATAGGGAGGAAGTTTTGAAATTAAATTGGGACCAGAAGTCGGAGGTTTTGCACGGCCAACTCAGAATTTTGTACATTCTGTGTACACGATGAAAAGGCACTGACATTTGCTGAACACTCTAATGTCTTCCTGACAGGTCTACTGTCTCACACATCTTTAACAAGTATGCATATTAGCATGGCTTTCAATACTTGTCTTCAAGGCAAACTTTTTCCCAAAGTGAGAAATTTTAGATCCATGGTTTCAGTTGCTTTCTGAACTTTAACTCAAGCATCTTGACTCTCAACAGATTCTAGTCTTAAAAGTTGTTAAGCAAAATGTAGGATCTTATTTGTGCAGTTGAATGAATTGCCCATGAAGTTCATGACATTTGCACTTGGGCATTGAAAGATGAGAACAGAAGTTGATGGATGAAAATAATGAAATGAAGTATATTCATGGAGGAAGCAACAAGAACACAGTAATGACAAATGTCATAGAATTTTAGGTGAATGATAGTTGTTACATTGTACACAGATATCCTAGGAATGTTTACATGACTACAGTGCTCAGAATGGACCTGGTATTTACACACAGATAAAATATCAATTACACAGCAACTGCCACGGTAGCATCTAGAAATAATCATAGTATAATTTAAGGGGGTAGCAGTTGAAGGAAATTAGATTTTGAAATAATGCACAGAAACAATCAGCCAGCTCTAGGTACTGACAGAATATAAGTGGCGGGCAACAAAGAGAAAACAGATTTACCACGATGTGCAACATGTATACTGAGAACGTCAGATTTAAGTTACAAACACCAAAAAGATTAGACTTTGGATAAAAAGATGAGTCCTCTCCTCCTCTTCCAGGATAGCCAGACAGGGGCAGCAATGTCCTGTGAAAGTGAATTTTATTATATGCAAATTTTAAAAAACACATGCCATTATAGTTTTTGTAAGTGTTCAGCTTATGCTAGTTTTGATACTTATTTCACAGCAAGATCTTGACAAAGATTACGTATTGGGAAAATCCTACTCAACTCTAATGGAACAAAGAACTGAAAGAATATAATACAGTGACATATAACAAAAAGCAATCCTAAAACTTTGAAGCCCCAACTTCCTTTTGAAAATTGATTTTATTTTCTTTCGCATCTTGCCTATGCTTCTTGTTATAGTCATTTTGTTTCTTTTGCTTTTTTCTGTGGACAGATGATTATAACACCTAAGTCCAAATCTGTAGCCTGCACTCTAACCACTGTGTCTCCTCCTTCTCACCTTTATCAAGTTCCTTTGCCTCTATCATTTGTTTGTGTCAAGGAATATCAAGAAATCTGTGAAAATCAATACTTCATAAGTTACAGTAATATTTTCAATATCTTATCATCTACTTTAATGTACATGGTTTTCTGTCACTCCTCATCACTCACTAAATCCATCTTGTAATCAGTTAGATATAATTTAATATAAAGTTAATCCTTTGGTGAGTGACCTAAAATTTCACTGCACCAGAACCAAGTTTGCTGGACCCATCATTCTTTGGAAGCTGAGAAGATAAAGAAAATAATGACAGAGGCAAAAGCCACGTTCATCTCTAGCAGCCACAATCCTACTATGTAGGGTCTGTGGCTGGAAAAGTTAATAGAGTCCACCCTTGGTATCCATGGATTTCAGAAACCCTGTGGATACCAAAATCCACAAATACTCAAGTCCCTTAAATAAAATGGGGTTTATTTGCATAAACCTAAGCACATTCTTCTGTATACTTTAAATCATCTAAAGATTACTTATAATACTTAATACAATGTGAATACTTTGTAAAGAGTTGCTATACTGTATTTTTTATATTTGTATTGTATTTTATTGTTGTATTGCTATTTTGTATTGCTTTTTTCAAATATTTTGATCCATGGTTGGTTAAATCCAAAGACGCAAAATCTGCAGATACTGAGGGCCTATTGTATTTTGACCAAAAAAAAAAAAAAAAAATGAGTAATAACTTGGCCCTATAATTCTTAGGTAACTTCATATAAATGGGGTTGACAGTGTTGGTATTTGCCTCTGTGTGAATTGTCAGGTTCATTGTTTCACCAATACATAGAGAGAATTTGGACCCACAATTTCTGACTTTGGAAACTTTAATGGATGAATGTTTTAAAATAATTTTTAAATAGATCCTAGAATTTCACAGAAAATCTTTTCCACTCACTTGATGTTTCATAGGTTAGCTCTGCAATGTATTTGGGTACCTGTGTTTTCTGATATATTCATTGTGTATGTGTTAGTTTTTCTTTTTTTGTTTTTAGTTTCAACAATTCTTTTCTTTATCCAATTGACAAGGTAGGATATATTCACTAAATAATGCTTAAATAGAGCAATAAAAATCGTCACTTTTAATTTTGTTACTATTACTATATTGTAAATGTATATACAATAAAATAATTTTAATATTATTTTTAATTGAATATATTGTGACCTTTCCCGTGTGTCATTAAAAAGTAAAAGTATTAAAATGTGTTTATTACTATAGTAAAGATGTCTAGTTCTTGCAAGATGGCAAACAAAAATAACTTTAAAATCCTTTCTAAAACATTTAAAATACTCATTAACTACTTTAACAAAAATATAATGTATTACTGAGATTGTGTGGAGAAACAGAAAAACAACAACAAAACAAAATGAAACAAACAAAAAAAAAGGTATGAAATTCCGAATGCTGAAATAAGTCAGTAAGACCCAGAGGCAATTGTTTTAGTCATCTGATATGAAGGTGGGGGGCAGTTAGGCACTTGGGTATTAATACTCATACAATCAAGCAAGTCAAAGCTTTAGATCCATAAGAGGCAAGAATTTATAACTGAGGCACCTGGATGAAACCTGTTAAAGGATGGGTGAGAAAAAACTTAATCCTTGCCATAAAAGACCACAAATAAGCTTGTCTCTGCCTGGTTTTTACCTCTGCCTTGCAAAATCACAACGCTGGACCTCTGTTTCTAGGACAACGAAGTTATATAAATTGAGTCTAGCAAGTGACACTATAGGATCCGTGGCATAAACAAATGAAAACTTCTGGAGAGAGAGATTCAAAATCTAGGAAATCCTGTATCTTCACTGAAGGTGACCTTCAATGTAAAAATTATTTAACACACAAGAGTGTATCAACCATAAGCAAGAGTCAGCAGACAGAAGTGAATAATGTCATCAACTCATTCCACTCTTTTTTACCTTTAATTTCTTTGATTTTCATTATTGCAATAGCTAGATCTTCCAGCTCAATGTGGAACAGAAGCATTAATGGACATCCTTAACAGGTTTTTGATTTTAGGGGAAAAGTTTTCAATATTTCACCATTAAGTATGAATTAAGTTGTAGTTTGGTTGGTTTTTGTTTTTTATGTTCCGTAAAATGCCCATATACTCCTACACCAAGTTTGTTGAGCAGTTTTTTTAAGACTGAGTATGGAATTTTTCAAATGTGCTATCCCAATCCATTGAAATGACCATATTTTCCTTTTTTCTTTATTCTATTAAAATGGTAAATTACATTGAATAATTTTAAATGTATAACTACCCTTCATTCCTAGTCATGATGCATTATTTGCTTATATATTGTTAAACATATTTGCAACTTTGTTCATGTGGAATATCTGTAATATTTTTCCTTCTTTTCTTTCTTTCTTTCTTTCTTTCTTTCTTTCTTTCTTTCTTTGTCTTTGTTGAATTTTGCTCTCAATCTTATGTCTACTTTATAAAACTTTATAAAACTGTCTACTTTATAATACTTTATAAAATTTGTAAAATGTTTTTCTTTATTTTTTAGAAGTACATTATCATTGGTTTTACTTCTTTTTGAATGTTTGTTATGATTCACTGGAAAAACCCGGGCATTTAAGAATTTTTTTTTTTCCAGAAAAGCAAATAATCCAATTTTTATTACTAGAATGTGGCTGTAAAAAACCTCAAAAGTTAACTATTAAACATCTTTAGCTGCTCAAAGATATTTTATCATTTCTATTGCTGTTGCCTATGTTTCCAAAGCAGCTTTTCAGGTTCAGATAGATATATTATTTATTTATTTATTTTTGCCACTATATATATATATATATATATACACACATATATATATATATATGTATATATATATTATTTCAGGGTATTATGAGGGTACAAACATTATGGTTACACTTTATGTCTTTGCCTCAACCAAGAGAGGGTTAAAGGCATGCCCTTCCCCCCTACGATGCTGCCCATGTCCTTTAGTTGTGGGTTTAACCCCCCATCCCCCTAACCCCTGGAGAGTATTACTGCCATGTGATCACCCTAGTGTTGATCAGTTAGTACCAATTTGATGGCGAGTACGAGTGGAGCATTTAAGAATTTAATAGGTGGAAAAGCTTTAATAATTAATTTACATACTTTAATAGGTATAGGGCTATTTATACTTTCTGTTTCATTTTGTATAAATTCTGTAAGTTGTATTTTTAAGGAAATTTTTACATTTCTTCTAAGTTAGCATGAAAGTATTCATAATATTTTAATACTATTATTTTAAAATACATATATATAGCATCTGTAGTAACCTGCCCTTTTTATTCCCAATATTGTTGCTTTGTGTACTCCCTCTTTTTATTGTATTGAGAATTACTAGACATTTCCCAGATTATCATTTTATTAGCTTCTCTATTTTATATCTGTTTTCAGTTTCACTGATGTAAGTTCTTATCTTCTTTTCCTTCTTTCTTCTTAATTTAGTTTTGCTTTGTACTTCTTTCTCTAGCTTTTAGAAGTAAAATTTAAAGTTATTGAATTTTTTGAAACTTTCTTCATTTCTAAAAATATTTAAAGCCCTAGGTTTTCTCTAAGCACTACTTTTCTTGCATCCCACAAATTTTCACGTCTTTAATTTGAGTTTTATTTTATTTGAAATATGTTCTAATTTCTTTGTGATTTCTTCTTTGATAATATGCTTTGAAGTGTGTTGATTAATTTCCAAATATTTTTATTACATAGGATATATTAATTGATATCTTAGTTTATTCCACTGTTCTTGGAGGACACTTTACACAATCATTTATTTTCTAAAGGCGCAATTAGGTAAGATAATGGATGTTCTATGTCTTTGTTGATATTTTATCTACCTCTACTTGTTTATAAATTGCTGAGAGAACAATGTTAAAATTTCCTACTATTACAATGAAACTGTATGTTTCTATATTCTGTCAATTTTGCTTCATGTATGTTGAAATTCTGTTTTACACATACATGTTAATAATTGCTATATCTCCTTCATAAGTTGTTCATTTATCAATATGAAAGGTCTCTCTTTGTATGTGGTAAACTGGTTTGTCTTGAAGTCTATTATATCTGATTTTAGTGCAGCTACTTCAACCTTTTATGCTTTTTGTTTATGTGCATATATTTTTCTATTCATTCACTTTCTAATATATGTCTTCATATTTAAATGGTTCTTCTTGTAGGTAGTATATAGTTGTGTGTTACAACTGTATCCTTTCTGGTAATCTCTGCCTCTTAATAGAAGTATTAAATATAGTAGCATTAAATGTAATTATTAATAGGAACAATTTTAGGCCTATCATTTTATTTATTTTTGTTTATCTTCTCTCTTTTTAGCCTCTCTTTTACTTTTCCCACACTCTTTTTGATTAAGGGAGGTTCAGTTTTATTTTGTTTAGCATTCCTTTTTAACTATACACACACACACATGCACACTTCTTTACTTTATATTTTTAACTCTTCCTCTAGGGATTACAATATACGTTGTGGCAATAGAAATAATTGGGGGGGTAGGGAGAGGGAGAGAAAGAGAGAGAGGGAGAGGTAGACTCTCTAAAAGAAAGTGATATTTATTTTGGAATAGGCATTGCAATGTGACTACACCTCCCATGGTAAATTGTGTGTATATTCAGGGAGATAAAGGAAGAAAAGTGGTTTTTTTTTTGTTTTGTTTTTTGTTTTTTTTTTTAAATGAAGAAGGTTCAAATAGTTGCTTTGAATTAATTATTCTTGGATATAAGGATCAATAACAAAGGTTGCATCAGTTTGAGATTGGATAGGAATTTGCTGGGCAGATGTCCTGGCAGAAGTATTTTTCTGTATAAGACTGTGATAGATTTTGTGCAAGGTTGTGGTTTTTGCAGACTCTTTTGTGATAGGTCTTGTTATTAGATATTCAAGCATGAGAACTATCCCCCTTCATGGACTTCCTGGGCTCTATCTCTCAGTGTCTTTAATATTAGCAACTCTGTTGTGATTCTCATGACTTTTACAATCTTTAACTTAACCCATGCCACTTTCTTCCGAAGTTCAGCTACCCTCTAACTTTTTTAAAAATTTATACTCTAGAGATATCAGGTAGCTATTTTTTGTTTGTTTATTTGTATCTCATACACAGTTTATGGTTATTATGTCACAGATAACTAATTTGTTAGATGCTGTCTCATCCCTGTCAAATGTGAAATCCCTAATAATGACATTTTATGGAATAAAGAAGAAAAAGACTATAAAGATTTACCACTTATAAACCTCTTATTGAAATAACTGTGAATAAGCTTCAAGAATGATAACCTTAACGAGGAAATGGAATGCTATAAGCACTACTGAATGACTAAATTGCTATCGCTAAAGGTGAATATAAACTAACATTGACTGTAGAAGAATAATAACAATGAGGAATATTGAATTAGAAATAAATTTAATAGAACTTTCTATGCTTGACATACCCAACACGTCATATGAAAGAGGGGTTGTGAACTCTTTAGAAATGATTGTGGCTGAAAGAAACAGAAAACCTGACTAATGGTGGCTGAATCCAGTAGCTGCTTAGCGTTAATGTTTTCTATGGTCAAAGACAGTGAGGGGGAAGCGTCATCAAGAAGGTATTTTGGGTCAGCCAATCTTATGACTTCATTTTGATAAGCTGGAATAAGTGCATGTGGCTTTCAAATTCCTTAAGTAAATTATGTGTTCTAAAAATATAAGGGTGGGCATTAAAATGAGAAAAATAGAATGGAAAATTATATATCTCTAGAAAGTAAAACTAAAATAGCAAAGGTGTAGTAAATTCAATAACAGACAAAGGAGAAAAAAGAAGCAAAGGAATAGCTGAAATAAAAGGACACAAAGTTGATTTGAACAAATACAAACGTATCAGTAAAAACAGCAAATATAAATAGCTTCTCATTAAAATACAATAAATCTTAGATAAGAAATTTAATAGATATCTCACTATATGTTTTTTACAAGTCTGCAAATCTAAAGCATAATTTATCCAAAGGACTAAAAGTGAGGAGATGTTAAGAAAAGTTGATTATATAAATATCAGATAAAATACACTTTAGGTTAAAAATAGCATTTAGGATAATGAGTGACATTATCTAAAGTTAAAGTGCATGATTCCCTATGAAGTTTTAACAATTTTGAACAGGTATATTACTAAACACATATGACAAAGTACATAAAGCAAAAATTGACAGATTACAGAGAGATTTAACATTGTTATTCAATCTCTAACATTATTATGGTTATCAGTAAGAGGCATATTTAATATTGTTAATCCATTATCATACTCGAGCCTATAGGATTTCCTTATTCCAAAGAAACAAAGGGAAATGGAGGAAGTTATTTATTTTTGCAAACGGAAAATAGCCTAAAGTCAATACTACAAAAATCACAAAGGTACTAACATTGGTCTCTTAGCTAATGAGACACAATGAGAAAACTGGTGGAGTTGCAGTTTCTTTTATCTTTTTCTTTCCCATTGTTTTCTTTGCAAAGAGTTCATTAACAAAAGGAAAAAAGAGAAAGAAAAAAGTGAAATGAAAACCAGACTGCTATGAAACACAAGCCTTACAGAGCTTCCTTGCAGATTATACCCAAGAGAGACCTAAGATGAAATTGTAATATATTCTTGTTTCTAATTCACAAAGCCCCAAAATTTCCTTATGTCTCTGCATTATTAAATTTATCACTACCTCCTACGCTTTGATGTGTGAAATCTCTTTTTCTGGGACAAAATTTTTCAATCAAATACTTTCAGTAATGATAAGAATGCATGTTAACTCAGGGAAATAAATCTACAGTTTTAATTTCTGCTAAGGTAGAAAGGACTGATAGAAGATCTAAAATCAAGGATTCTGATTTTTATTATCTTTGATATCTGTGCTTCCAGGACAATGTCCATGGAAGTATTCAGAGCCTAGTGTGCCAGAAACAAAATAAAGAGGAAAAAAATGATTTAAGCAAAGTGTAAAAGCACAAAAGTTATTGACAGGAAACTCAGGCATCCCCTAACCTTCCTAGTATAAATATGGCTATCCTGTTCATATAATTTTTTCTAGGATTCTGGGTGTTATGCACTGTATGTCTATGTCCTCCTAAAATTCATATGTTGAAATTTTAACTTCCTATGTGATAGTGTATAGAGGAGGAGCCTTTGGGAGGTAATTAGATCATGAGAGTATAGTTTATGAATGGGATTAGTGCCCTTATAGAAAAGGCAAGAGAGGTAGCTCTCTTTCTCTCTCTCCCTCTCTGTACCATAGGAGGATACAAGGAGAAGTCAGAAATCTGCAGCCCAGAAAAGGACCCCAGAGTCCAACTATACTGGCACTCTAATCTCAGACTTCCAGTCTCCAAAACTGTGAGAAATTAATTTCTATTGTTCATAAGCCAATCAGTCTATGATAAGTTGTGACAGCAGCCTGTATTGACTAAGACATGGGGACAATGAATCTGAAGATCCACTCCTATACGGAGAAGGCAAATTGAGGCAATTTTACTTCCTAGAAATTTTGGAGATATCCCA
>RJWJ010025613.1:0-23734 GCA_004363605.1 Indri indri | reverse complement strand
TCCCTAAAATATATCATTTATTTTTCTTGTGTTTAAATATTTAATTATAAAATAATACTGTATGTATTCTTCTATGATTTTATTTTTTTCACTCAAAATTATGTTTCTGATATTCATATATGTTACATAAAGCTGTTGTTTTAAAAAATTTTCACTACTGTATATTCCATTGTATAAATGTAAAACAACTTATCCATTCTCATGTTGACAGATACTCGTGAGTTTTCCATTTTAAAAAATTAACCAAATAACTAAGTAATTAATTTACAGTTATAAAAAGGCATTTCAATTAATATTTCTGTATGTCTTCTGATGTACACACGTTAAGTTTCTTCAAACAATTAAGAGTAGAAAAACAGGTGCTTTACTAGACAATGTCAAATAATTTTCCACAGCATTTGTACCAATATCATATTGATAATCCTACCTGCAGTGCATGAGAATTTTAGTCGCTCTAGATTTTCATTAATACTTAATAGTGTGGTCTAATCTATTCTTCATCCAGCAGTTACTGTGACCTTTTACAAATGCAAATCTGATTAAGTCACCCAAACCTTGCCTAAAAGCATTTAATGGTTTCTCAATGATCCTAAAATAAATTCCATAAGTTTAACATTGTCAAAGGATTCTTTTTGCCCTGACCCCTCCAACATTCAGTATTTTACATCATTCTCCTTGCCTTCTATTTCTACATTGGCTTTAAGCTTCTCTTTTCTGCCCCAAGGCCTTTGTACATGATAAACTTCTTCTTGGAACTCTTTTAATGTACCTGTTTCTCTGATTAATTTTTCTCGTTTAGTCTCATGCTAAATGTCACTACAGCAAAAAAGCTTTTCTTGACTTTTTAGAATTAATTAGCACCCCTCATTAACTGCTGTAATTATACATTGTGTTTTATAAATATAACATTTATCACAAAAATGATTAAGAAGCATTATGCATTTTTAAAATGTGCTCCCTAAAAACCTTCATGTTTAATAAGTTCAAATACAGGCTCTTGTGTTTGTCATTAGAAATGCTTTTTTATATATTGGGGATCCAATGTTCACACTCAAAAGTTGTGTGTATTTACAAAAAACAGTAATGTGCAAAGTGAAATGCTCTTGGACAAACATAAGCCATTTTCTGAACTTTCTTAATGCAAACTCTCTGCCTTAAATGGCACAATATTTAGAAATTTGCACAAAATACAAAAAAATTAAAACATTATCTTGGAGGGTTAAAAAATAGAAAGGTATATGAGTATGTACATGTATATAGATTTACATACAGATATGTTTTTACACACTGACTCAATTTAGAACATTAAATCCGCCCTGCAAATTAACCCCCCATTGAAATGGGTGCCTTAAGGTGTTTGCTAGTTGTGTACATAGTGTGGTAAACCATTAGCTACACTGCTTACCACTTGATTAGAAGAAAAGGAAACATACTGTGGCCTACCAGCATCTGAAAGTGTGTGCTCAACCTGTATGTGTGCAGAGGTGGTGTGGGTGTAAGCATGCATAAAGGAGAAAAAACAAGCTGCTACTCTCAGTAGGCCAAATGCTCAGGTTAAAAAATTGACGAGTGTTACCATAGGTTTTTTTTTTTTTTTTTCCTGTCAAATTGCTACTTCTTTTGTGGAAAACAAAAACATGTCCATTTCAACAGTTTGTCAGCTTTATTAATGTTGCGCAAAAATTGATATGAAAATTAAACAAATTTATAGTTTTAAGGGAAAATTATAAAAAATGTATAGGTAACCTATTTATATACTGCTATATAAAGTATTTTTTGAAAAGAAATATGCAAAGAAGCTATTACCTACATGAGATGTATATTTAAAGATATTTTTCATTCTCAGTGCCAGAAATAGAAAGAAGAGTGGCTATATTAATATTCAGCAAACATCCGTGTTCTTCATATACTACAAATACCACTAACTCCCCCCAACTCCCAGGTGAGGTGTATACTTTTCTGCACCGTTGATAGTGATGTCATGACTCACTTTGACCATTGGAATGAGGAGGGTATGATGAAATCAGAAATTTGGAATGTACTTGTGTTTTTTAGGCATGCTTTCTCACTTTCCACCATCACCATGAAAAGACTATGTTTCAGCTAGCTTACTGGTCTCTGAAGAATAAATGTCACACGAGACCAGTTTAGATAAGCCAAATACTATCTGATCCACAGATTCAGAGATAAATTCTTCTTTTTGCAAGCCACTAAGATTTTGTGATTATTTGTAGGCAGCAAAAATTAACACACACACCAGAAAAAATTTTTTAAAAAGATGCAGTTCTTAAAAGGACAGAAGTTTAACAGAGACAAGTTTCTCAAGTAATTATCAATAAAAAAGTGAATTCAGTTTAAATTGAAATATAAGTAGCTGCTCAAATCCATTTTATCAAAATAACTTAGATGAAAATAAAAAATAAATTTAAACATTGAAAAACCTGGGTGGAGAATTTCTGAAATTTAAACTCTGATTATAAGCCTTTTACCACATAAATCCTTTCATGTGCCTGGGCATAAAACAGTAAAGACTCTATGGCTGTTATAATCCATAAATGGCAATTTCTCTTAACATTTTATGGGCCAGCTTTAAACTGAACATTTTCTATTAGCTGTACAGAAAGGGTTTTGTAATCTTTTCTTGGGATGACCCCTACTTTTCAAAGCTGAAATATAAAATACCGTTAACCAATTACCAGCTATGCCTAATGTACAAGTTTAGCTTTTTAGTCATAAAGAAAAAAAAAAGAACCATTTAAGTTTCAGAGGTAGTGAGTATATCACAACCAAAAGCATATAATTTAAGTCATGCAGATAATACAATTTAAGTGAAAAATATTTACACTAAGACTATTTCTGGTAGTTTCCAGAACTGGAAATGTCTCTAACTTCCTCAGCTAAGGAGAGTCAGACCAGAAAAAGTAAAGTCTTTCTACTTCACCCCAATATAAGCTTGATGTCAAATTTGCCTCCTTTATTAGGAGAGTTAGTATCCCCTTCTTACAAGGTGATGGAATTATGTTAAGATCCAAACATTATTCACATGCAGTAGCAGGAATTCTGAAGAAACCTCATAAAATTTATGACCCTTTCCCCTATCCACAGTCAGTAATACTAGGGACAAACTTATGACTCAAGTTAAGCCAGGCTAATTCTCTCTTGAGAGCTGAGGATTGGAATTTAGGTTTAGCTAATTAGATCTCTGGTGTATGCCTGGAATTTAGGTGATGTAAACATGAGTGCTTTAAGGTGGTCATATGGATGCCGAAGAGATAAAGTGCGGCCAGGCACAGAGAGGAGAAAATCAAGCCAACACAGTGGAGATGTAAGATGAAGCTTCCTGCGTGGGTTCTGAAAAGCTGTTCAGTTCCGTTTTCTCCCATGTCAGCAGGCCTGTGCACACATATTTATTTTCATGTAATTACAGGGAAGAAAGAACTCAGATATTGAGGTGTCCATTTCCTTATCAAACTTACCTGTGATCAAATAATATATTTTACATCAAAACCTAATATCTGTAATCTTAGCAATCAGCTACTAGGAAATGTCTCTGTATATGCCAATTTGGATTTCTCTTTTCTAGCTGTATTTTTCTGTGCAAAATCTAACTTTTTGAGGTTTAATGTACAGTAGAAGATTGTGCATATTAATATATTGATGGTTATAACTATGTAGGTGGAGATGGAGAGAAGCATCGTGGTATATTCTACTTGTTTGTAGAGGAGTGGTGGGTGTTGAGACTTACACTGGTTTTTCTTTTTTATAATCAAAAGATATTGCTAAGGACTGAATCGTGTCCCCCTCAAAATTTGTAGGTTGAAGCTCTAACCCCCAATATAACTGTATTTCAAGATAGGGTTTTTGAGGAGGTAATTAAGTTAAATGAGGTCATAGGGTGGGGCCCTGCTTTGATCAGATTAGTAAGCTTATAAAAAGAGAGACCAGAGAGCTCACTTCCTCTTTCTACACATGCACAGATGAAAGCCTATGTCAGAGAATGACTGTCTGCTAGCCAGGAAGAGAGCCCTCACCAGAAACAAAATTTGCTGGCACCTTGATCATGGACTTTCCAGCCTCCAAAACTGTGAGAAATAAATTTGTGTTGTTTAAGCCACCCAGTTTATGGTATTTTCTTATGGCAGTCTGGCTGAGTAATGCCGATATTTAATAAATCCCATACCTGAAGGGGACTAATTTTTACCGCATGCCCCAAAATTTATAGTTAAGCTGGATGACACAGCAACTTGTGAGGTGGTATAGCTTATGAAATATCTCCACTGAAGTATGTATCTTCCATAAAAAGCACACATGCTTCCATAGCATGCTTAAGGGTGAAATTTTTCCTGGACAAAACCAATTTACATTTATTACTACCCAGAAATATGTCTGCCTTTCTGATTTAGAGGACATTGCCATGCAGAAAAAGATGTAAATTCATAAACAGCAAGATAATAGAGGCATGGATAACTTGCTATGGGAGAACAAGAGAGTAAGTAATTGGAAATAGAAGGAGAATTTACACTTAGGGTTTTGTTTTCTTTTGATAAAGCTTAACATCTCTCACCTGAAAAAGAAGACTTCAGATATTTAAGATCCTTTGCTACTAAGATATTTTTATTTTAGTATGCTAAAAAAAAAAAGAACCAAAAAGCAAATGCAAGATATTCAACCAAAACATAGACACTTCAAAATCCGAGTGGAAGAAAATGGAAATAAGAAGAATAAAAAGAAGTAAAAATGTTTTTACCAGAAATCCTAAATACTAAACATATTATATATATGTTGATGAACTAAGCACATGAAGGCACCAGAAACTAGTAGGAGGCAGGTCTGTTAAGGACATAAAAACAAGAGGTAAGGGAATGTTAGGGACAGAAAAACAAGAGATAATAGAATGATAGGAGCAGATAAACAAGGAGGAGGAAACAATTAAAGAAAAATAATAGGAAAGATATAGTTACAGAAAAATAACCAGAGAAAACAATTATTTCAGTCTTAAAGAATGGGGTAATTAGGCCATGGAACAGGGACCACCAATCAGAAAATAGGAAAACACCACAAACGGTGACTTTCCCCATCACACGTATAGGAGAAAGGAATGTCTGGAACATAACCTTTAAGTTATGTCCATACCTGGAAAAATCCAGACCCCAAAACCCATGACATATGGTCATAAGTAATTATAACTGACCTTTACATCAACATATACTACTAGCATATAAAAGGAGAAACATAGAAGAAGACAGTGTCTTCTCCACTCATGGAGACAGATCCATTTCCCCTTAGGAAATGTACTGTCGCTCTGCATCCTTAAACTTTCGTTACAATAAATTCTTCATGCATACTTGGTGAGTGTCTGTCATCGCTCTCCATCAGGTGGGCCAAGGCTTGCAATTCTTCCATGCTGGGAGCCCAAGAACTGGGGCAACACTTCAAAGTCCAGCCATGGACAGGACCGGGACAGGTGGAGGAATCAAAAAGAACATAGGCTCAGGTCAATGGCTCTCTTTGATAGTGTTCTTTTCTAGGATGGGAATCATGTTGAATTTTTCTTTGTGATTTCAGCCCCTAGCACAGTGCCTAGCACATACTACATGTTCAGTAAATTCCAGTGACAGGTATAATTATCATAATAAAATCCAAGCATGGGGTTTGCTAAAAAAGGAGCCACTAGGGTAAACTAGGTATCTGGGAGGGATCACCGGGGCCATTGTAAACAGAGTGATAAAATAGGAAGGACCTTGCATATACTTAGAATTCTTTTGTATAAATCTGTATATCCTATTCCATATTATGCCTTAGAATTCATATTTTTCATTTCAGCTTTAGTATACAGTCAATATAGGTAATGTTGGTGAATGGTCGTCTATTTTAGCAAGTGAAATATTTCTTTTACCAGAAAAGCGATATGCAGGGAAAATGCTGATAGCTTCCCCTAATTGAAACTACATTGCTGGTTATAACCTCAAGTACAGGTCTTATATCTACTTACTATATGATGCTAAGAATCATGACACTATTATTAAAATAGAGACAAAATATTCTTCAGGTCAGGAAAAAAAATGGTATGTGTGACCAAGGGGATTATGTATTACATTTCATCACAAGGTTGTCACTCTTGTGATATACTGTAGAACACTAAAAGCTATTGTTTCCATGAATTATAACCCCGAATGCCTTCACTCTGAGGATTCATCTTATCATGGATCTCAGTAATATACAATACCACTGTAATGTGTAACATATTTTCAGTGACATATCTTTATTGTGTGCTATAGGATGAAGTAGCATAATTATCGTTATGGTAAGGATTTGCAAGGGATTTTATGTTTTAATTCCCATACACAAAGAGTGCAATGTGCACCATCCGAGGGATGGACACGCTTGAAACTCAGACTTTGTGGGGGGGCAAGGGCAACATATGTAACCTAGACATCTGTACCCCCATAATATGCTGAAATAAAAAAAAAAAAAGAAAGAAAAAAAATTATTTAAGTTACCTCTGCAGACTGTTAAAAATACCCATAGGTTATACTGAAAAATTAATCCTTAAAGATTTTAAATTATTTTAAATTTTGAAGAGATCTTTTATGAGAAAAAATATTTCATCAATAAGAACCTAACGGCCGGGCGCGGTGGCTCACTCCTGTAATCCCAGCACTCTGGGAGGCCGAGGCGGGCGGATCGTCCTGAGCTCGGGAGTTCGAGACCAGCCTGAGCAAGAGCGAGACCCCGTCTCTACCAAAAATAGAAAGAAATTAATTGGACAGCTAAAAATATATATAGAAAAAATTAGCCAGGCATGGTGGCGCATGCCTGTAGTCCCAGCTATTCGGGAAGCTGAGACAGTAGGATTGCTCGAGCCCAGGAGTTTGAGGTTGCTGTGAGCTAGGCTGACGCCATGGCACTCGCCCCAGGCAAGAGAGTGAGACTCTGTCTCAAAAAAAAAAAAAAAAAAAAAAAAAAAAAAAAAAAAAAAAAAAAAAAAAAAAAAAAAAAAAAAAAAAAGAACCTAAGTATTTCCAATGCATACTGTTCGTTTTCCATTGCTTCAGCTTACACCAAGTGGCTATTTTGTAAGAAAACAAAACAAAGGAAAAAAATGTTAAAGACTCAATTCTGTTACACTAAAGTATATCACAAGCAACTGCAGAAACTAAAATCAGTTTAAATGCAAAATCTTGCTAAATTTTCTCTCAAGCCATACAACTTTTAAATGGTATCTAAATATTTTAAACATGATAAGATATAGATTTCTAGAACTTATATGGCTATCCACCTCAAGCTTCTGAGTTAAATTCTGGCCTGGCTACCCACCAATAATGGATAATTAGAAGTGACATGGGAGGTCTAACATTCAACACAGACTTGTTTTTCTGGCTTAGGAGCCTACTTACTTTATGCAAATTTGTAGGAGACTATTTCATGCATCCCTGGCAATCAGTATTTAATTTGTTGATAGCCTTAACAGTTGTGGCCAGAGTATAATTGGCATGGGCCTTCGTGCAAAAAAATAAATTGGGTTGTGCACAAAACTAAACAACATAATTACCAACAATTAGACATCAATTATGAAGTAGCAGATTCTCAAACCCTTCTTCTGAATTTGGCTAAAGCTAGATCTAATTATATTTTAATGTTGTGAAAACATCCATGTTGCTGAGATAATCAGGTATTCCGAATGTGCTTTCTGTAGATACTGTGTTTTATTATGGATTATCATGTCGGGAAATTAAATATGTTTATATTTGGGGATGATCTAATAATTACAGAAAAATTGTTGAGGTAGGATTCATGCTAATTTGGTAGTCATTTATTCACTTTACCTACTTTATTTGACATAAAAAGAAGTATTTTAGGAGTACATAAAACAACGTCTCATTGATGGTTATGTTTAAAAAGGAAGAACAGAAAGAGATACTTGAGGCAAAAACAGAGCTTCTCTAAGCATTCTCCGCTAAAACAAAGAAACCCTGTTCAATATTAGACCCCAGAGGAGTATTGTGATAGCACACTGCCAGCCACAATTTTGATAACAGGCTTTTACTACCAGGCGGGACATGACAAAGTATTCATACGAAAAATGGTTTAACAGATTAAACACTTTATTACAATCGTGAATGAAAAAATTCTATGGCTTTTCTTTGGGGACGTGAAAATTGTGTTACAGACATTTCTTCTGATCAGAAACATAGATGAAGAGATAGGATGGAGATGGCCGACAAGACACAGGTAGTATGTGACTACTCCATAGGGAGGAACCAGAATAGTATGTAGATACATTTCTAATAGATCATCCAGGAGAGAACACTAGGATTCACCAGGCAAGTGACAGGAAGCACCAAAAGTAAATAAGGAGAGGATTCAAAGCAGCTCGCCCAGCCGCAGACTGGATGAGAGCAGGAAGAAGCTCTTGGATGTGGGGAAACAGTATGAGAGAAACCCCCAAAGCTCCACACTCTGAAATGGGCTTTTGCAGTCCTGGCTACAGGAGAAAGCCTCAACTCATGCAGGCCTTGGGCATAACACAGAAAGCTGCCTAGAGATTGCATAGAGACATTGCTCCACAAAGAGAACCCACACGGAATCCCACAGTCATCCAAGCCCAAAGCAGCTTCACCTGGGTACCATTTTGAGAACCTAGATACTGAGGATCTACAGATATGGCTACTGCCACTGCACTGCTATGAGGAGGAAGAGGGGAGAACAGCCACTTCCATGCATCCCTGGGAAGGTCCCCACAACTCTGCTACAGGCTGCTGTTGAGATCAAGACAACAACAGACCACACTCTCCACAGCCTCTTGCTCACATTGCTTGCCTTGGAGGGGCTGTACCCTCTCTGATTGCAGGCCTACAGCCAGCACCATTTTAAAAGTTTAACACTGGGCTGCACCCCACTGTTGGGCCAAGTTTGAGGCAATGTGACTGTGGCTGCCACCTAACTGAAGAGGGACAGGGAAAACCAAGCTTTCCTAAGGCATTTAAGACAATATCCACTGCTCTGCTACAGGCAGCTGTGGAATTGGAGACTAGCCTACTCAATCCATCACAGCCATCAGTAACACCAACACAGACTCCTTGGGTCCTAGTGGGTTGCTCCACTACCACTACTACCATTACCCACATCACACCAGCTTCCCAGGGGCCTGTGAACCTACACACACACACAACCCATGGCTCTCACTACTAGTTTCAGAGAAAACCAGCTAGAGAGCTAAGAATTGGCCCTCCAGGTTCCACTAACACCAGAGCCAGTGTAAGTGGCTCTGGGGCCTAAAAATAGCCATTCTCAGCCCACTGTTGCCACCATCAGGGCCCCAAGACTAGCTCAGCTGATGTCCAAGTCCCCAGCAAAACTTCACAATATCCTCAACTAATAACCATACCCTAAGCCTTTGAGGAAATCATAAATATCACTGACCCTGTGTACTTCTGAAGAAATCACACAAAATCACACTTGCTGCAGGTGCCAAAAATCAAAGCCAATGTGTCTTACCACCGCGTATTATATTCAGAATGTCTTAAGGTAGAGTGAAAGAAAAAAAATAATTAGCAAGAGAAAAACATCTAGCCACTTATAAAGGAAACCCCATCAGACTAACAACAGACTTCTCAGCACAAACCTTACAGGCCAAAAGAGAAGAAGATGGCACTTTCAAAGTTCTGAAAGAAAAAAAAAAAATGTCAGCCAAGAATTTTATATCCTGCCAGAATAAGCTTCATAAATGAAGGAGAAATAAAGATTTTACAGACGAACACTGAGGGAATTCGTCACCACTAGACCAAACCTACAGGAAATGCTCAAAGGGGTCTTAAATGTGGAAACAAAAAATTGATATTCACCTTCACAAGAACACATGAAAATATAAAACTCACAGGTCTTATAAAACAATCACACAAAGGAAGAAGGGAAAAGAACTAAAGGACAACATGGCAGAATTTCATTAAACCACACAGACAAAAAGAGAAAAAGAAAGAACCAAAGAATTTATAAACAACTAGAAAACAATTAAAAATCTGCAAAAATAAAGCCCACATATCAATATTAACCTTCAATATAATTGGTTTAAATGCTCCACTTAAAAGATATAGATTGGTGGAATTGATTTTAAAAAATGTTATGCTCCTTATAAGAAACTTATCTTACCCATAAAAGCACATAAGGACTGAAAGTAAAGGAATGGGAAAAGATATCCCATGCAAATGGAAATTAAAAGCGAGCAGGAGTAGCTATACTTATATGAGATAAAAGAGACTTTAAATCAAAAACAGAAAAAAAAAAGACAAAGAAGTTCATTATATAATGATAAAGGGATCAATCCAGTAAGAGGATATAACAATTCTAAATACATATGCACCAACACTGGAGCACCCAAATTCACTAAACAAATATTACTAGACCTAAAGAAAGAGTTAAATAATATAATAATAGTGGGGACTTCAACACCCCACTTACAGCACTAGACAGATCATAGAGGCAGAAAACCAACAAAGAAACACTGGACTTAAATTGGATGTTAGACCAAATGGACTTAACAGACATTTACAGAATATTCTACCCAATAACTACAGAATATACATTCTTTTCATCAATAGATAAAACACTCTCCGAGATAGACCATATGTTAGGCCACAAAAAAAAATCTTAACCAATTCTAAAAAATTGAAATCATATCAAGTGTCTTTTCAGGCCACAGTGGAATAAGGCTAGAAATCAATATAAAGAAGAACATTGAAAACTCTATAAATGCATGGAAATTAAATAATATGCTTCTGAATGATCACTGAGTCAACAAAGAAATTAAGGCAGAAATTAAAAATATATTCGAAACAAATATAAAGAAAACAAAACATACCAAAACCTGTGGGATACAGGAAAAGCAATGTTAAGAGGGAAGTGGATAGCATTAAATGACTACATGAAAAAAATAGAAAAATCACAAATTAACAACCTAACATCATACCTCAAGGAACTAAAAAAATAAGAACAAAACAAACCTAAAGTTACCAAAGAAAAGAAATAACAACAAACCTGTGCAGAACTATTATCCCAAAGCTGTGAGCTAAATGGAAAAAAAGGAAAAAAAAAAAAAAAAACTTTGCAGAACTAAATGAATTGCAGAGTAAAAAACAATAAAAAAGATCAACAAAATGAAAACTTGGTTCTTCAAAAAGATAAATAAAATTGATAAACCAATAGCTAGGCTAACCAAGAAAAGAAGAGAAGGTCCAAATAAACACAATCAGAAATAAAAAAGGAGACACCACCACTGATATCGCAAAAATACAAATGATCATCAAAGATTATTATAGACAAATATACACTCACAAACTAGAAAACCTAGAGGAAATGGACAAATTCCTGAAAACACACGACTGGCCAAGATTGAGCCAGAAAGGAACAGAACTCTTGAACAAACCAATAGTGAGTGGCAAGATTGAATCAGTAATAAAAATCTTCTCAGCAAAAATAAGCCCATAACCAGGTGGATTCACAGTCAAATTTCACCAAACATAAAAAGAACTACTACAAATCCTAAAGTTGTTCCAAAAAATCAAGGAGGAGAGAATTCTCCTTAACTAATTATATGAGGTCAGTATCACCCTGATACCCAAACCAGACAAGGACACAACAACAACAACAAAAAATCTACAAGCAAATATCCCTGATGAACATAGACATTAAAATCTTCCACAAAATATTGGCAAATCAAATTCAACAGCTCATCAGAAAGATAATATTTATATATCATGAGAAGTTGCTTTTATTTCAGGGATGGAAGGATGGTTCAACATATGCAAATTAATAAATGTGGTATACCACAAAAAAAGAATTAAGGACAGATTTCATATGATCATCTCAATAGACACAGAAAAAGCATTTGATAAAGTTCAGCACCCCTTCATGATAAAAATTCTCAACAAACTAGGCATAAAAGGAACATACCTCAAAATAACAAAGACCATATATGACAAACTCACAGCCACCATGATACTTAATGGGGAAAAGTTGAAAGCATTCCCCCTATGAACTGGCTTTACCACTCTTATTCAACATAGTACTGGAGGTCCTTGCCAGAACAATCAGGAAGAGAAAAAAAAAAAGGCATCCAAATTGGAAAAGACGAAGTCAAATTGTCACTTTTCACTGATGATATGATCTTATATCTAGAAAACTCTAAAGACTCCACCAAAAATCTTTTAGATTTGATAAATAAACTCAGTAAAGTTTCATGATACAAACTCAATGTACAAAAATCAGTAACATTTCCATACAACAGCAATGACCTAGTCAAGAACCAAATCAACAAAGCAATCCCATTCACAATAGCTACAAAAACAAAAACAGAAACAATGATAACAAAAAAAAAACCTAGGAATATATTTAACCAGGGAGGAGAAAGATCTTGACAAGGAAGACAAAAAAACACTGATAAAAGAAAATGTAGGTGACACAAATGGAAAAATATCCTATGCTTATGAATTGAAAGAATTAATATCATTAAAATTACCATACTGTGTAAAGCAATCTACAGGTTCAATGTAATCCTTATCAAAATACCAAAATAATTTTTCACAGAATTAGAAACAGTTCTAAAGTTGATACAAAACCAAAAAAGATCCTGAATAACCAAAGCAGTGTTGAGCAAAAAGAACAAAGCTGGTGGCTTCTCATTGCCTGACTTCAAAATATACTACATAGATATAATAACCAAAATAGCATGGTACTGGTATAAAAATGGACCATAGATAAGTGGAACAGAATAGAGCACTCAGAAATAAAGCCACATACTTGCAGCCAACGCATCTTGGACAAAGCAAGTTTTTTTGGTGGAGTCTTTAGAGTTTTCTAGATATAAGATCATATCATCAGTGAAAAATGACAATTTGACTTCCTCTTTTCCAATTTGGATGCCTTTTTTTCCTCTTGCCATCTCCGTTTATTGGAAAGGATACCCTTTTCAATAAACGGTTTTGGGATAATTGGATTGCCATATGCAGAGAAATAAAACTGGACACCCCCCCCATCTCTCACCATATGCAAAAATCAACTCAAGATCGATTAAATATAAGACTTGAAGTTATAAAAATACTAGAAGAAAACATAGGAAGAACTCTTCTGGGTAATTATCTAGGCAAAGAATTCATGACTGAGACCTCAAAAGCACAGGCAACAAAAACAAAAATAGATAAATGGGACTTAATTAAATTATAAAGCTTCTGCATAGCAAGAGAGGTAATCCACAGAGTGAACAGATGACCTGCAGAATGGGAAAACTGGGGACTAATATCTAGAATTTACAAGAAAAATCAAACATCTCAACACCAACACCAACAAAAACAACTCCATTAAAAAGTTGGCTAAAGACATGAATAGATGTTTTTCAAAAGAAGACATGGCCAAAAAGCACATGAAAAAAATTCAATATCACTTATGATCAAAGAAATTCAAATTGAAACTATAATGACATACCCTCTTACACCAATCAGAATGGCTATTATTAAAAAAGACAAAAAAATAACATATGCCATTGAGGATGTGGAAAAAATGCAACTCATATACTGTTGGTAGGTATGTGAATTATTGAAAACTCTGTAGAGAACAGTATTGAGCTTTCTCAAAGAACTAGAACTAGAACTATTATATGGCGCAGCAATCCCACTACTTGAGTATTTACCCAATGGGAAAAAAATGTCAATATAAAAAAGATACCTGCACTCATATGTTTATCACAGTGCTAGTCAAAATAACAAAACTATGGAATCAACCTAAGTGTTCATCAATGGAAGAGTAAGAAGATAAAAGACGAAAGATAAAGAAAATAGCATATATACACAATGGAATATTCACACCTGTGAAAAATAATGAAATCATGTTTTTTGCAGCAACATTGGTGGAACTATAAGCCATTATCTTAAGTGAAAGAACTCAGACATAGAAAGACAAATACTGCATGTTCTCACTTCTAAGTGGGAGGTAAATAATGTGTATACATGGAAGCAGAGTGTGGAATGAAGGACAGTTGAGACCCAGAAAGGTAGAAGCAGGAGAATGATAGGAGCTTGCTTACTGGATACAATGTGTGTTGCTCCAGTGATGGATGCACTGAAAGAAAGCTCTGAACTTTACCACAAGGCAATATAACAATGTAGCAAAATAGCACTTTTATCCCAGAAATATATACAAAGAAAAAATTTAAAAAAGAAACATAGATGAAGAATCTTATCAAATTTCAACAGCATAGCAATATCTGAATGAATATTTCTTTACTTTATATTCTATGATCTGAGGACCTGAGACCAAAGTCTATTTGTTTTCCTACCACCTAGTCATAGTAAAATCCATTTATTCTATTAGGTGTATATTCTAATTGTGCTGGCAGATTATTCTGTGCAGAAGACTACAAGTAACATGAACACCCATGCCTCCTTCACACGTCCTATCTTATTTTAACTTCAACAAATGCTAATTTATTCAATTAATTAGGAGTTATGCTCTCCATTCTCTGAGGAAAATGAGATACAATTGTCTCTCTCTTTTTATTTTACATTGGTCCTACTGCTTTTTCATTCCTTATTCACTTCTCTGGATTGATAATTAGAAGTTATTTTTTAAAAGCATTCTAGTAGAATATTATCTTCTGATTTCTGCTCTATATTCTCCAATTCTATTTAAATCTCTCAAAGAATTTACAAGTTATCCAATCCAATGCCCTCTTCTAAGTCTTCATCCTATACACTGCAGCACTGGATATTTCTTGAAAGTGTTCCTTCCCATGAATTCTGTAACACTGTTTTATTCATTAATTAAAAATTTGGTGGTTTCTCAATAGTAATTGGCATAATGTAAAGGTTACTATCATTGAAATTCAGGGCTTTTACAAGTGGACAACAATCTACCTTACTTGATACTTCCCGTATACATACTAATTCTCTCATTTCTTTTTTCCAGATCATAACATACTTTCATATCCATTTGCATGTCTCTTTGCTTTTTCTGCACCTGGCAATATCTTACCTATCTTAAACCTGACTTACTCCATAACATTAAGTCTTTTCTACTACACACCACTCATCAAACAGACTAAACCATCAGACCATCTAAACAACATTGGATGCATTCTTTCTTGTCTTTATAATGCCTAGAAATAGATGCAAAACACTTGGAATTATGAAATGTGTATGTGTGTATGCATGTGTGCAATTTTTATGTATTTGTTTTCAACTAGAAAGGCATATGTGTCTTGGACCCATACGTGTCTTCTTTGAAAGGTGGGTCTAGATAATGAGATGTCTAAGACTGAATGAAGTGAGGGTAAAGAGAAGTAAAATAACAAAAATCTATAAAAGAAAATGTTTAAATGGTACAATTTTCCTCATTATTTAGGATAGTTTCTTCCTCCTAAATAGCATATTTCTGGACCAAGTATAAGTCTCATTGGAAGGAGCATCAAAGATGTTTACAGAAGAAAACTTGGCTCTCCTTTAAAGTTGGAGACATTGATATAGTGCAGTGAATCACTAGGGAAGGGGGAAAGATGGAGATGATATTGAGTGAATTTTTTCCTATTTAAGGGCTTAAACCATTGGTATAATTATTTATGATTACATTAGTAATTGGGAGAGGAGGCACTGCAAATTATTATATATAGGTAGGGGACCTCTCATCTGGAGAACATAGAAACATATACAAACAAATAACATGGTCTCTCTAAGATAATATTTGAGAGACAAAACTAAGGCTAAATATCAAGCCTCTTGACTTCAGAGTTTTATTTATAAACAAAATATTTACTGGGTTCCAGTGAGAGCATGACAAAGGAGAGATAAAAACTTAAAGAACCCAAATAAAAAATATAAACAATAGCTACAAAATCTATTTTGAAGTATTTCATTTAGAATTACTAATTTTGAGAAGAATAATAAAGTGAATGACTAATTAAATGATTCATTTTTAAAAGAGTTCTTTCAAATCCTCCTTTGGTGGCATTTAAAAACCGCTCTTACCATAATTTCTTGAAACAAATTGCATATGTAAAACGATGCCTCTGTAACTGTTTAAATTAGTCTGACTGGCCATTTGCATTCCCAGAGAGAAGCTTTTGGAATTAATTGACCTTGACATAGACCAAGTGTACCCACCTACTGTGTTTTAATTTGGGGTGCAATTATATGTCTGTGCAAGTTTTCACATGCCAATTATTACACTTCAAAAAATCTTCACAATACTAATATGTCTGCAACTGAGGAGGAAGAGGAGAGAGCATTCTCTAAACAATACAATTAGAGCAGTATAGGCAATTAACTTTGCGATTTAGTATAAAGTTGAGAGCACCAAAGATGAAGTAATAAATATTCACAAACACTTCACCAGTATACAGAATTGCAGAACAGACACACATTTTTAATACATAATACAGGCAGTCATATTATTAAACTTAATGGCATCTGAGAAATGATGAAACGCTCAGAGCCTTGAGCTTGTAATGAGATAAACTTGTAGCCTGATCAGCTTGCATACAAATCATCTCATCTGAATAAAATTAATGTTTGATTTTTATATCTCTCCTCAAGCACTGCTGAGGCCCCGTTTTCATTTTATGAACAATTACAGAAAATAAAATAAAAGTTTAGCCTTGATATGATATATCAGTAGGAAGGTCTAGAATACATGGCATTTTAAGTTCTTACTTTTGGTGCCAAATGTAAGATTTCTTGCAGAATAAGAAAAATAATAAGAAGAAGAATGGATTCTTGATGCTAAATACAATATGATAAATCTTTTAAAGCTTTTACATTAATGTAAAAGTGTTTTTGAAACATGTTTTCACATTCCACAAGTATAATAACATGCTCGTATTCAACGTTAAAATGACTGACATTCATAGATTTAATTGCATTTCTATCTGAAAGAAATTTGATATTCCCCTCAAATCCTTATTTTTTAAATTACAACATTAAAGGAGATAAATGTGTCATGGCTATTTCCTTTCAACATCAATCAACATATAAAATGATATACTTCCATTTAACTTATGTGACTAAAGTTTACTTTGAAAGTTTAACTCTAAAGTTAACTCATTTTCTTACATCACTTATTTTTTAAGTGAGTTCATTGTTACAGGTTCCACTTAAGACAAACTGCAGGCATCTTAGGGTGGGACAGTGCCCTCTTCCCTGCACATTTTATGCAACATCTAGTAACATTAAGCATTCCATAGCTATAAATGTAAAAAAGTATAAAACCTCAATTTCTATTTCAATCCTCAAATGGGAAAGAAAACTGCAAAGAAACTATCCAAAGTAGAAACTCCTTGTGGGTTGATATCTTAGAATATAATTCTTCAACAAGAACTCAAATTATATTCATCCAATAAATGACTTGTAGTTGTTTGGAATATCAGTATCAAATTTTATCTCCAAAGACAGCCAAAATTATGAAGAACTATCATGGTTCCCCATAAAATAAAAATTTAAACCATCCATAAATTAAAGAGAGTATTTAGGAAAACTATTTAGATAATAAGCTAAGTTGAAACTCAAATTTCTTTTTTGAATCATTCTAGCTTACTAATAGGTATTCATTTCATTGCATCTATTCAGATATATGTCTCCTATATGATGTAATTGAGGATTAAATGAGTTGAGACATATAAAGGATGTATAATAATGCCTGAAAAACAATACATGCTCAGTGTTAGTTATTACTCAAGAAGCAGTATCCCTGCTCTTCGACTCCCTCTAGTATTCTTGTGTGCCCACCAAGAATCAGTTGTGTTAGTTTTCATATGTGTTTTTGCAAGCAGAACTTTTCCTTTAATTCAAAACCCATATAATTTGTAAAAAATCTGCATTCAGATTCCAAGTTCTATTAGGAGTTCTTTCTTCAAAGAAAAAAAACTCCAGTAATCTTGGATGATACATTATGTTTGTGGTTTACACAAGAAATTGTGTCGAAGATACCCAAGATGACCCTCATGTTCAATCATTTGTTAGAAAAATTCAAGGGACTTGGAAAGCTCTTATAGTTATGATTTATTACAGAGAAGATACAGATGAAAGTCAACAAAGGGAAAAGGTGCATGGAAGGAAGTCAGAGAGAAGCAATATGGAAGCCTCCCCAGCGTCCTCTCCCAGTGGTATCTCATGGGGATGCACTCTATTCTCCCAGCAGCGATGTGTGACAGAAGTTGCAAAGTGCTGCTAACTGGAGAAGCTCACTCAAACCTTGGTATCCAGGGTTCTTATTGGGGGTTTGTAATGTAAGCATGCAACGCCTATGCAACTGACCTCAGTACTCAGACTGCAACCTCCCTCAGAGCAAAAATAGGCATTCACCATAAATCACATTGTCAGCATAAACTTCTCTGGTCACACTGGTTAAGCATGGCCCAAGAATTTAGGCATATAAAAATACTTTATCAGTAGAGTATTCCACATGCTAAGAGATTATCTCCTAAGAGTTAGCCAATGGCCAATCCTAAAGGTAGACCTTTCTTTGGAATGTACAGGGTTTGAGTAACCAAACTTGCTAAGTTAACCCTTTTCTGCCTGGAATTATAAAATGGAATTGAAATGAGGACCTCAGCACACAGGGGAAAATAAATCTTGGCACTATATAAAAAGATCAGTGAGTGAACAGATCTGTACATTTTATTAACATAAAATATTATTACCTAGTTATAATCTTTTTCACAGTATCCTATTATAAATTAGTTTTCTGACTGACTGGCCAATTTCAGTAATCCAGTAGCCTGTTTCAAAATTAGTCATGGCTAACAGTTGTTGTTTGTGCCTTGATTTATGTTTTTATGCCCTTCTTCCTAAAATGGGGACTCACCTTGTTCTTGTCACTAAGGCTCGTCTATAACCTTGCTTTCCTCAAATTCTTGCATGAAAATTCCAGGCCCTGTGCCAGACCTCCAACTCTGTGCCCTAACTAACGTGATTCAGCCTGCCTTCCTAGGCGAACACCTCACACCAGGCTCACACCTGTCATACTCAGCAATCCTGTCGGCATGCTGCCCTGCTATTGGAACTCCCCGAGAATGCCTGTCTGAATTCCCATTCTCACATCAACTTCTTAGCCCCCTGCCATGGCATTTGATAGATAAGGCTCCTTTCAATTCCCTGTGGTTCTTCCTCAAGCATTTACCCTACAGTAAGCTTATTGTCTTAGAATGTTTGTGCTGCTGTAACAAAATACCTGAGACTGGATAATTTATAAACAACAGAAATATATTTCTCTCATTTCTGGAGGCTGAAAGTCCAAAATCAAGGTGCTGGCAGATTTGGTCTCTAGTGAGGACCTGATCTTCTTCTTCCGAGATAGCATCTTATTGCTGTGTCCACTGGAGAGCAAATACTCTCCAGCACATGGCAGAAGAACAGAAGAATGGAGACCCATTCCCTCAAGCCCTTTCATAAGGCTCTGCCCTTCATGTCTTAATTACCTCCTAAAAGTTCCACCTCTTAATATTATTGCACTGGTAATTTAGTTTCAACACTTGAATTGTGGGGAAAACATCAAAATGTAGCATTTATACTATTTTCAGATCCTTACATGGATTTTTCTTCTCATAGTATATCTCACAGGGCTACTCTGGTCATAGAGAAATTTATCTCTTATTCACATGACATGCATCCAGTATTATATTTAGTGATTTAATGAGTGGCCATTAAATAACAGGCACTGTTCTATTACCAAGAAATACGTGTATATGTAGTTCTATCCAAAGAACGTCTTTGTTGAAATATATACATTTGCATACCCCTCAAATGTATATGTATTTATGCATATATTCATTTGCATAAACACACAAAGTCTCAGTCTTTATCTTAATAAGTGAAAAAATGTCTGCATGCAGAGAAGACTTTCAAAATATTCCCATCTTCCTTCTTTCATTTTAGACTTTTGTGAGTCTTTTAGTGCTTTGCTAATTTGTCCAATGCAACTCAGATGACTTTTCAATCCTACTAATAATACTACACCCTAATCCTGAAAGTACAAGCTGTTATATTTTCTACTTCACAGATCCCAATCTACACCACTGATTGTAAACTGAATATTCTCCATCCTTTTATGCCCCTAAATGTGGTAGATAGTGCCAAAGGACCACAGCCTCCTTCACATTACAAAGAGTAAAAAAATGTATTGCCCTCTCTGAATATGAACAACTGTAAATTCAACAAGCATATGACCTGTAGATCTCCTATTCCTGGAGGAAATCTCTTGAATACACTGATATTTAGGCCATTGAGAGAAAAAATCTCTCAAATTAATATTAATACATTGACACACACTAGAAAAATATATTAATAACAAAGTAAAATATTTAATACATTGTCTCCGAGGTAAATCACGGAAGTATAATCTTAAAAAAACACAAGATAGATGTAAAATTAAATCCTCTGAAGATTTGTTGTACAGTCCGTCTCACATGTTCAGTTATAAGTCACAAAAAGTTCTCTCTAAAATCACTGCTGAAGAGCCACACAGCTCCACATATTCCATTCTCATTTTGAACATTTTTCCTTTCTCTGAGCATAAAATTCATAGCAAATATAGATTATGATTTTGTAGATAAACACATTTTAGTGATGTAGAACAACATTGTCAATCGAAGCACACCAAAAAAATAAAAGGCAAGTTACAGGGATTCATATTTAGACAAAGCACATTTACCATCATGAAGCAGGACTTGCTGATGTTGAATATTTGTTAAGTAAATGCCAAATATCATTATCACAAATGATAATTGAGAAAGTACCAAACAGTTCTCTGGGTGGCTGTGGAGTGGCCTAATTATCCCCTTGCCCTCTTCTCACTTAAAGTTCTCGAGTATAACTATAGAATATTCTGGGAATGAAACATCCTGAGATAAGTGACATTAGCTAGAACAAACTAGGCTCTGTTCCAGTCCTCTCCTAGAAACAGGATGTCCCTCAATGCTTTAGCTCTTGAGGACCCCATGTTGCCCCTGAGGTATATAACCTGGAGTCGGCTACCTTTCAGGGCTCCTCATCTGTGGTCTAAGTGGGGCATGTGCAGACATGACTCCATCCACCCTGGGCAGCTTTCTTGAGCCATGGGGAACCGGTTCACAGTGAATTTTATATCTCTTGCTGCCTATCTGTAAGTAACAAACCTGCTTCATGTAACTTGTGTGTATGGGTATTCTCTCTTACCGGACTCAAACAGGTTGGGAAGCTGAACAGTGAATATGCTTCACAGAAAGTGACCTATTAGTTCTGACAATCTATTTATGTAGTTACAATTTTAGCCATAGCTAGAGCAAGAAAAAATAATTAAGTAAATTTATTGTTTAGTGCACCAACCATTTTCTGCACCAAAAAACTTTTATTGAGAGATAAGCATATCTAGTACTTCATCTGTGTCAGTCACTCATTCTCTCCACAGGTATGTGTTGGGAGCTTCCTATGTGCCTGGCCCTGTTCTGGACATGGAGGACACCGTGCTGAATTAGGCAGATAAGACAGCTGTTCTCATGGAGCTTATATTCTAGTGGAAATAGGACCAACTAATTAAAAAGTAAGGTATAAATGCTATGCTGGGTTTTGAAGAAAAGTGAGATGGCACAATAGAGTGTAATGAGAGAATCATAATTTAAATTAAGTGGTCAGGGAAGGCCTCTATTAAGAGGTGATATTTAAGTGAAGATCCAAACAGAAGATGATCCTGGGGGAATGAGCATTATAAGAAGAGGGAATTGACTATTTTGAAGGTGGGGAAGACCTTGGAGAATTTGGAAAACAGAAGCATCAACATGGCTGTATAGCGAGTATGCAGCAGAAAATCATATGAGCTGACCTTGGCAAGTTAGTTCAGAGCCAACTCATAGAACTTTTGGGGAAGGATAATGATTTTGCATCAATGTGCAATGGGTAGCCACTGAATAATTTAGTGATGTGTGTGGAAAATCGATGGTAAGAAATTAAGGTTGGAAGCAATTGTGACTAGTTTGGCAGCAACAGCAGTGGTATAGGTGAAAGACGATAATATCATGGATTAGAAGGTGTAGTAATAGAAATAGCTCAAAATAGACAGATTTGTAATGTGGCTTAGGTGCTGTAAATAGGACATGATTGTGGTAGTATGTGAGTATAAAGGGAAGGAGATAATCAAAGGATCAAGGACAATGCCTAGATTTGGGGCTTGAATACATGGAGAGGTGGTAGCATTTTTTATTGATATGGAAAATTAGGAAGGAGCAGGTTGAGTACACGTTCATGTTCCAGATATGTTAACACTGATGACACTGCTAGATAGCCAACTGGAAATATCAAAAAAAGAAAAGTTTTTTTATATTATGTATAATATTTTTGTGCGTATACACACATATACACACACACTCAAAATCTGATGAGGAGTCAGAAAAATTATCACAAACTTGTGAATAGACAAAAGAGATACTTGGTGTTCTTTCAATGCAGTGCTAGCTGTGACATTCTATTAACTAGACCATTTTGTAACTTTGTAGGAGCAGAGGTTAACTTAGAGATTTGCTGTTGTTCTTGAGTATGTATGAATTTAATTTCTGTGTGGTAGACTAGAACAAAAGGTTACAGTTTATTGCACTGTAACACATTATCAATTTTGGTTTATATCTTAATATTGCTTTATTAAATTGCATATTATTTATACATACATGTACACATATTAATATATAAACATATACATATAGCTATTTTATATGCTCTTTGGGGCAATTTTAACATCTTGTCATCGATTAATGAGTTAGATAAAATCTTTGGTATATGTTTATTTCATATTTGCAGGAGATTATTGGGTCTTTTTTTTGAAAATTATAATTTAATAGATATAAGGACTAAAAATATAAATCTGAGAGTCACCAACATGTAGGTGTGATAGCTATGAAATGGTTGAGATTACATAATGAAATGATACTAAAAAATATGTAACAATGGTTTCAGTTCCAGAGTATAGGGAACATAAATATAATTTCATTATATGTTCAGAAAAACTTTATGAGGTTTTGATATCTTCATTTTTCTATTGAGTAAATTATGGCTTAGAAAGCTTGAGTAGCTGTCCCAGAGTCTCACAACTAAAAAATGTTAGAAAGCAACTATAGCCCTGGTCAGTCTGACTCAAAAATTCATGTCTTTTCCACAAGAGCAAGATAATTCTCCAGATGAAAATAGCTTAATTTGTTGTAAAGCTAATGGGCAATTTAGGCAATCTCCCTTCTCTTTATTCCATCCCCCTCCTAGTGTGTGTGATTGCTGTAATTTAGGCCCTGGATACTGCAGAACTATCCCTTAACTTTATTATGTCACCCAAAGGAGTCACTTCAAAATTGGTAGGTACAGATCATGTAGGAAATGCAAATGCTATCATGATGTGAGGCATTTTGATACAGGAAAAATACAAAAAATCAGCTTACATATACTGCAAGATTTTTAAGATACATACTTGTAAAAATTTTTAACTGAAAGCACATTCATCAACCAAGTAGATGATTAAATTTTCCTCTTTTTAACATAGACTTTCCATTATGCAATCATAAGAAAATGCATAATGACCACTGGTTAGTCCTGAATCTACAAGTATAATAATCCATTATATCTATATGGAATTTAAAATATGATAATTTTAAAGTATTATTCCTTCAAGGGAGCTAATTAATTCACAATGAGATTAAAGGCAATGCATAAAAAATATATCATATAATGAAAATTAAATAAAT
>RJWJ010025612.1:0-23722 GCA_004363605.1 Indri indri | reverse complement strand
TTTTGAGACAGAGTCTCACTCTCTTGCGTGGGCCAGAGTGCCGTGGAGTCAGCCTAGCTCACAGCAACCTCAAAATCCTGGGCTCGAGCAATCCTACTGTCTCAGCCTCCCAGGTAGCTGGGACTACAGGCACGTGCCACCATGCCTGGCTAATTTTTTCTATTTTTTTTTTTTTTTAGTTGTTTGGCCAATTTCTTTCTATTTTTAGTAGAGACGGGGTCTCACTCTTGCTCAGGCTGGTCTTGAACTCCTGAGCTCAAACGATCCGCCCGCCTCAGCCTCCCAGAGTGCTGCGATTACAGGCGTGAGTCACCGCAACCCGCCACTTCAGTCGATTTGGCAGGAAGGGAAGGAGATGGATAAGGCAAAGCCTGCTGGGCCAGGAGCGTATTCATTTCAAAAGCATTTATTGAGCCCCTGCTGTATGCCATGTCCCAGGTTGGGCACTTGCCTGTGGCCCATGGTGCTTGGATGTGTGTCTACCAGGAGGGCAGGCCCCCGGGGTCACTGCCATGGTGCCCGTTGGTAGGGCTTCCCTGCAGCAGACACCATCCTACACAGAGCCGAACTCCACTGAGGGCTGCCCGTCTGCCCTCACGCACCCACTGTGCGCATCTGCGTTCCGCTGTGCCTGGCTTTGGGCTGGCGTGCCATACGTGCCAGTGAAACATCTCGTTGGTTGGCTGGAGCCTGTGTTGTCACCAGTAGGAAGGGAAGGGTGAGAACAGGGGCTCTCCAACTTCAGTGTGCTGCTCTGTCTTACCCAGGGGGAAGGCAAGGAAACTGGATCAAAATGCTGATTTCTGTGCCCCATCCCCCAAATATTGGATTCAGTAGGTTTGGACTGGGATCAGCATTTCTAATAAATGACATAGGAGGCTCAGAGACCTCCCCCACCCCAGGTGACTTTGGTACGGGTGATCTGTGGGCCACATGCTGATAAACTTTGCTCCAAAGGGTAGTCTGGCATAGGAAAGAGTCTCAGATTCCCAGTCAGAAGACCTGTGTTCATGGTCCTACTCAGCTGCGTGGCCTTAGACAAGTCACTTAACCTCTCTGTGCCTATTGATGATGATGATGGAGATGGTATGGTGATGATATGTAGGGCTAAGGGATTTCTGAGGGTGAGCCTGTGGATTAGAAACTCTGGAGAATCAGAGGAGGGGATGGTAGCGGGTGACGGTTTGCCTTATACACAGCGGGACATGCGCCCGTTCCTGCCGTGGGTGTCGGTGTCGTTCTCAATCTTTGTGAACACCCGGCCTCTTCTGTCTGCACCTGCCATGCTGAGTTATGCATAACTGCAGGCCCTCAGGAGGCAGTCCGCTCCTGTGGGTTTGCTCTGTCACTGGCACATTGCCCGATAGGGACAGAGCCCTGTGACCTTCCTGGAAGGCGGGGTTTGTGTGTGTGGAAGCCCCACGCCAGTCTTTGCTCTTGCGGGGCTTTATCTGGGGCTGGGCACAAAGGGGGCCCTGACTTCTTGGAGACTCCTTCCCCTCCCCCACTTCCTGCGGGCTGGCGCAGGACCCGCTCACCCTGTGCATCCCCAAGGCACAGCTTCTCTCCCGCAGTGCCCAGCCCCGGCCCTTCCTGAGATAATGCCCATCCTGACCCTCGTCTGTCCTGGCCTCTCGCAGATGTCCTGGCGTCCGCAATACCGAAGCTCCAAGTTCCGGAACGTCTACGGGAAGGTGGCCAACCGGGAGCACTGCTTCGACGGGATCCCCATCACCAAGAATGTGCACGACAACCACTTCTGCGCTGTCAACGCCCGCTTCCTGGCCATTGTCACCGAGAGCGCGGGAGGCGGCTCCTTCCTCGTCATCCCCCTGGAGCAGGTAGGTAGCCCTGTACCTCCCATGCCCCCAGCTGCAGCTCCAGGGCAGAGAGGAGACCTCCTAGGTTGCTGCTGGGCCTGTTTCCCTATTTCTCTCTGGCTTCTCCCTGGCCACCTTTTCCTTCCCCATGAAACATCTAGTGGCTCTATTTCCCTGGGCATTTCCTGAGAGTCAACAGAGCATGTGCAGGCTTGGGATCCAGGAGACCTGAGATCTCTTTCCAGAGCCTGCCCGAAGGTATGCACCTGGACAGCCCACTTCCCTTGGTGCACATGGTTCTTTTACCTGAGGGACTGGAGCATCCTGATCTCCAAGACCAGGTCTAGCCCTACAGTTCTGCCTCCTGGACATCCTTTTGGTTTGGAGGAGGAAGGGAGGAAGACCCAGCCATAGGTACACTGAGCATCTGCAAAAATGGTACACTTGTTAAAAAAACCTGCTCTCCACCGAGAGACTGGAAATAACTTACCTTCTTCCTCATCCCCCACCTCCTATCTAAAGATCTCCCCCTTTCTGTGGCTGCTTATGTGCATATAGCAGATTAAATCTGCAAAGCCTAGATCATGAAATTTTTGAGCTGTAGCCATTCAGGCAGAGTCCCTGGAGGCCCGTGGGAGGTCACGCGCCTCAGAGAAAGTGCTCGCTGTCAGTCCCATTTGTTTATGGCTGAGTTCCCCCTTCCTGGCCTGACTCATCCCCACTCCCACCCTCTGCCAAACCACTCAGGGGGAGGAGGAGGCGCATGTGGAAGGAAGCCTTGGTTCTCAAAATTCACCGTCAGCTGGTGGGGGAGGATGGATTTTTCCAGTCTCTCCTACCCGAAGTGGGAGCACATATTTGGAAAAGGCTTAGGCCAGACCCTTCTTTCCACCAAAGGTGGCACTAAGGACAGAGCTGGACGTGCAGACAGGTCCAAGGAGCACGCGCTTGGTGGCAGGAGGTCTGGACTCTGCCCTCTGCCAGCCTGTACCTCGGGCATGTTGCTTCACCTCTCTACCCCTTAGTTTCCTGTGATGGCAAAACCAGGATCATGCATCCTCCTCTGCCTACGTCTCCCTCGTTGGCATTAAGTGGGATGACAGACATGAACTCCTTGGGAACCAAACAACATGTTAAAGATGTTTGATTACTTTCTTGGGCAAGTTGTCAGCTCCGCTGGTCAACCTGGCAAAGGCCCATAGACGTTCTAACACGTTCGGGAGGATCCTCAAGTGTAGCTTGCTCCCCTCCCGAGCCAGATGGTCTCAGGTCTCTGTCGCTCAGCTCCACCGGTCCAGTCCACAGCAGGCCCGCAGGTCCCCAGGAACGCGTGGGCTGGTTCTTGTTGAGACTCAAGCCTGTCGCCAGCACCCTGCCCTACTCCACTTTATGGCTTGCAAGGTTCAACACTCGATGCCTCACACCATAGCAGAAATTAATTCTAGATGGATTAAAGTTCTAAGCATGAAAAAAAGAAAAAGAAAAGAAAGCTACAGGTGTCTTAGAGGAAAATGGAGTGCATTTTTAAAATCATGCAATGAGGAAAGGCTTCCTAAGTAAGATAAGAATCCTTAAAACCGTAAAGGAAATGGTTAATACAGGAATAAATTTTTTTAAAAGATAAAGTTTCCGTATGACAATGAGACACCTAAACAAAATGAAAAGGCAAGCCACATACTTGAGTACAATATTTGCAATATAGGCTGGGCGCGGTGGCTCACGCCTGTAATCCTAGCACTCTGGGAGGCCAAGGCTGGCGGATCGCCCTGAGCTCAGGAGTTCGAGACCAGCCTGAGCAAGAGCGAGACCCCGTCTCTACCAAAAATAGAAAGAAATTAATTGGACAGCTAAAAATATATATAGAAAGAATTAGCCGGGCATGGTGGCGCATGCCTGTAGTCCCAGCTACTCAGGAGGCTGAGGCAGGAGGATCACTTGAGCCCAGGAGTTTGAGGTTGCTGTGAGCTAGGCTGATGCCATGGCACTCGCCCCAGGCAAGAGAGTGAGACTCTGTCTCAAAAAAAAAAAAAAAAAAAAATTTGCAATATATAAAAGACAAAAGATTCGTGTCCAGAATATATAAAGAGTTCCAGAAAAATCAATAAGAAAAAGAAGCCAAAAGACAAATGGACAAAAGATTTAAATAAGCAATTCATGGAAGACAAAATGTATCTTTTAACCTCCTATTGGATAAGATTTAAAAGAGTAATAATCTTTGGTATTTCGGAAGGTGCGGGAGGGCAGGTGCTCAGACGCACTGCTGGTGAGATTAAGTGAGGCTTCTTGGTAATGTCTCGTACCATCTAACGACGCATGTCTGCAGGCCCAGCAGTTCCACTTTAGGAATCCATCCTACAGAAATATTCTCAAGTGTATAAAAAAAAAATGTTTGCAGCATTTTTTAGCGCTTGACTTTTTGTACAAACCTCAATTTTTATTATATTCAACAGAAATAAAATTTCTCTGTTAAATCGCTTAAAAGTTTCTAAACTCTTCCTCTCAATTTCTATAATCGTAGCAGAGAGTTTTATACTGTCGGTAACACTGGCCTAGAACATGATCCGATTCTGTAAACATTTCATTGACGACAGAAAAAAAGTGCTCCTTGCAGAGTATAAGTCTCTCTGTAGAAATGTGTGATATACATGCACTTACATTTGACATGCACATTCTTCAACTGTGTTTGTTCACATTCGGTACTATCTTTTGTTTAACCTGACTAATCACGGACTAATAGTGATGACTCGCACGACCAGTTGATTTCGGTTGTTTTCTCTCACTTCAGGAAGTGTTCGCTTTACACGAGTACACAACGATGTGTGCAGCATTTCTATAATAGTGCGAAGTTGGAAACAACCCGTAGGTCCATCAGTGAGGAAATGGTAAACAAATTAGGGGACGCTATACGGTCATTAAAAGTGATGATGTAGAGCAGCTGTTCTCAAACGTTCAGTCTTAGCATCACTGTACACTCTTAAAAATCATTGAGGGTCCCAAAAAACCTTCGTTTCTATGGGGTATGGCTATAAATATTTAGCGTATTCAAAATAAAAATGAAGGAATTTTAAAAGGATATATTTATTAACTCAATAATAAAACTATTTCGTGTTCTCCTAAAAAAATATTTTTATGAAGAATAACTATATTTTAGAAAACAAAAAATTACTGAGAAGAATGGGATTATTTTGCACTTTTGCAAATCTCTTTAACATCAGTCTGGCTTAAGGGAAGATGGTTGGGTTCGCGTATCGCACATCACGCAGCTTCTGGCAAACTCCACTGTACACTCGTGAGAGAAGGAGAATGAAATGGCAAATACTGTCTCAGTATTATTATGAAAATAGTTTCTACCTGATGGACTCCCTAGAAAAGTCTTGGGGATCTCCAGGGGTTCTCAGACCATACTTTGAGAGCCACTGATGCTAATGAGAGAAAACTATGATAGGCTGTTAAGTGAAAAAATGTGATATGATTAATCACACACAAATATGATTAATCCCATGTAAAAATATCTGTCCATCTGCCTATCTCAAAGAGACTGAAAAAGTACACACCCAGTGTCACAAGTGGTTCTCTGGCTACTGGGATCACCGGTACTCTATAATCGCCTTCTTTTTTCCTTACCCATGTTTTCTAAATTTTTTGCAGTGAAGAGTCAATATTTGGTACTTTAGAAAAAAACAATAAAAGCAATTTGTCGATGTGACGAGGGAGCCCCTGAGGTTCAGAGGCCCTGCCACCCAGAGAGGGGCTCTACACAGTGTGCTCACCCGGGCACCCACGCGACTCACCTGCTGCCCTCCTGGTCAGGCAGATGTCTTTATCTACCGCGAGCATGAGCCCTCTGTTACCTACATTGCCAACGTTTCCTCCCAGAGTAACACATGCATGTGAGCTCCCTGTAGAAAGTTCAAACGAAACTCAAGTACCCATAGTGAGGGCATGGGGGCCGGGTCCTGACTGGGTGGGAGAGTGCGGCAACTCCTTGGTCTGAGGCGTTCATTTACTCTGAGGCAGGAGCCTGGTGTCTGGGGACTATGTGGAATGGGGACCCGCCCCCCAAGAGGGGCTGCTTAGATAGCAAGGCAAGCGCCAGCCTTTTCCTGCTGCCTGGGCCGTCGTCTGCAGGCGGGCTGAGCCTGCAGGCGTGGGACGCAGGGCTGGTGCTGGGTGGGAGCAGAGGGAGGCAGGGCTGTCAGACAGTCACGGTCATGCCAGATTCAGAGCCCCCTCACGTATCTGGCGGTAGAGATGAGCTGCTCCACGCCGGTCCATTTTCTAGGAAGGAGAAGTTTAAATTATTTTAACTCCAGTCTCCTCCCCCGATCCCCCAGTTTGATAGAAATCTCCCTAAAAACTGTTGCCTGTGTATTATTCAATACAAACCGAGAGCAGGTTTTGGCCTTTTCTTGGTGACTCTAAATCATCGCTGTCAGCGTTGGTTATGAGCTGTGCACGGATGGCAGCACCCTCTTGTCCCTGCACGGAATGGCTCCAGATCATTGTCCTGAGCAACCTCTGCTTTGGTGGCACTTCTCTAAATTTTTTTTCCCTCTACTGTCTGGTGTCCCTTCTCATTCTTTTCTTGCTTCTCCTAGAGGTTTGGGCCAGAACAGAATGATAGCACTTGCCCAGGACCCCAGATCTCTACCCTGAGACCACGCCTTCCAAGGGAGGCTCAGAACCTCCCAGGGAGCTTTTCTCTCTTAGCTCAGTTTCCCTCAAAGCCAGCTTGCTTGCGATCTCAACATTTGTAATTAAAAACTTGTCTGCGGTGTAGGAAGCCACGTCCGCAACTGTAAACAACCACCACGGTGGTGCTTTGCCTCCGTGCCGCACGCCCTCGGGGCGACACTCTGTCCTAGTTGGCCCTCTCAGCAGGTTGAGAGCTCCATCCCGGTGCACACTTGGGGAGGCTGAGGCCGCAGAGACAGGCATGCGTGGTTTTGCAGAGCTGGACCCCAGGCCAGCTCCCTTGTTTCCAAATCCACGATTCTTTCTGCTGCCCGTGAGGCTGGCGAGCAGATCAGTGCTGGCTGGCTGGCAGATCTCGAGGGAGTGGGTTTGTCTTCCCTGGGGCCCTTGTTCGGGCTGCTGTTATGAAGGCCAGAGCCTGTTTTTCCCTAGTTAACATTCAGCTGCCAGCTCCCTAGAGTGGAATGTTAAGCTGCAGATGGGGGAGCAATCAGCACCCTGATTGCCTGGCACAGCTGGAGGGGCCTTATGAATATTCCAGAGAACAGGCACTTTGCCCGGCGGCCTGATTAACCACGGAGCCTCCCCAGGTGCACCGCCCTTTCCTGCCTCACCCGCCAGGCTGCTGCCACCTCCACATCCAGGCCACAAGAAGACCAGGGCTGGAAACAGACCTACCTGGTCCCCCAACTGGCACCTGGTAGAAAGAAAAGAGACCCAGCCCAGATCTCAGGAATCTGGCTTCTCCCCATAGCCCAGCCATTCTCAGCCCTGGCTGTATACCAGGTCTCCAAGAGTGGGGTACACTGTCCTCCCCTACCCCAGTCAATATGGCCTGGGGAGCTTTTGAAGGTCTAACATACCTGCTCTTTTTGAATCTCCCCTCAAGTTCCATGATGAAAGTACAATTATTCTCCCCATTTTACAGTTGAAGAAACAGAGGCTCAGAGAAGTCAAGTGACTTCTTCGAGACTGCACAGCACACAAGTAACAGAGTCAGAATTTAAACCCAGGGCTCTCCAAGCTGCATGCCTGCCCCCCTTACAGAGGGTTAGAGAGCAGCATTTCCATAGATATTCCTTGTGTTATTAGTACTGCCATTTGGATGACTTCAAGGATTTCCTTGAGCATTAGTTCAACCAGTACTTTACTGTACTCCTCTGTGTGCCGACACCGCTTGTGTCCATCTCTTCCGGAAGCCAGGAGAGTGGGCATTCAAAGCTCCAGGCAAGTGTAGCAGATCTTAGGGAAGCTGCTTCCCTGAAGGAATGAAGCAACAATTCCAGGGCAAGGAGAGGCAGGGGAGGGGTCCTGGAGCAGGGGACCAGACCAGATAGCACCATTCCTGCAGTCAGGGGGCAAGCACTGTGCCTCCAGCACCAGCCAGGCACTGGGACCCAAGTAACATCAGGCCTAGTCTCCAAGAGGCCCCAGGGTCATGCTCATGTCTTGCTCAAGGAACCAACTCGAGGTTGGGCGGGGGGAGCTTTTGAACATGTGCATCTTATGTGTTCCCTGGCAGCAGTTAAAAATGATAGGGCATTATGGCTTCTCTAGAAACTGGGATTAATCATTTATGCTCATCTTTGGATGCATATAATGAAGTTAACTAGTAACTTCACCTTAAAGCAGCTGCTCGATTCTGCGATTGGGATGCTGGGCTTGGTCTCCAGGCGGAGGTCACTCCTGCATCCTCCCCCCTCCAACATTGCTCAGTCTCCACCTGGTGCCAGACTTTTCCCCTTGGTCTCCGGGGCTGGGCGATGCACTCTCCTCTTTCTCCCCACTCGCTGTGGTCTCCTCTTGCTTCTCTGGTCTTTGAGGGTGGGAGGCCTAACCAGGGCTGGCCAGTTACCCCAGTTCTCCCGGGCCCTGCAGGGGTGGGAGGTGGAGATGTGCCGAGACAAGAATGGTAGCAGAACTCCACACAGCATCTCAGCTAGGAGAGCAGAACAGGGCGGTGACTAACAGCTCAGGCACTGGAAACAGACAGACCTCGCTTGACTCTCCGCCTTACCAGTCAGGTGCTGTGTGACCTGGGGTGAGTCACTTAACCTTCCTGTACCCCAGTTTTCCTTTCTTCAAAATGATGGGGTTGGACCACGTAATCTCTAGAACTCATTTTAGCTTTCACATTCTGTTCCCTTCTGACAACCTTTTATTCAAATGTGTCCTCGCCAGCGTGCTGGTAAGCACTGTGCGGAATACAAGACTGGCTTCTCCTCCTGCAAGGCCATCACAAGTGTCGTCAGCTCCATGAAGTACCCACCTGGAGGCATTTTGTGTCTATCACTGTCGGAGCACTTGCCACATGCTTCCTTATTTTCTAGGTGGTTAGTCCATCCATCCATAAATCCACCCACCCAGCCAGCCAGCCAGCAGATGCGTACTGAACACCCGATGTGTTTCAGTCACAGTTCCTGGGCCAGGATGCAACAGTAAGCAGGACCAAGTCCCTGCCCACATGGAGTTTACAGTGTGCTCAGGGGCCTCTCTGGGACTGACAACCCTGGGAGGTGGGCACCTTGTCTGGCTGCAGGGCCTGGCTCACAGTAGGTCCTCAGCAAGGGGGGATTGGGCTGACCAGAGGCAGGTCCCGGAGACAGGTGCCCCATCTCCTCCAAGCTGGGGTTTCCTCTTCACTGGTCCTGGCAGCTCCTCCCCACCAGGCCCCCGCAGGGGTCGCCCAGACTGAAGGGGGCTGCATCTTCCCCTTAAAGCCCTAAGGCAGTACAGCCTGACCCAGCTGGCCTCACTCCGGAGTCCAATCCAGGAGTTGGTGGAACAGTGAGCTCCATGGCTCACAGCCTAGTATTGAAAGAAGAGGGGGAAAGGTGCCCAGCCCAGTGCAGAGGACTGTAATAAAGTCAGACTTCTTCGCTCACCCGAAGCCTTCCCTCCCATTCCAGATTTCTGTAACTCCCCATCAGTCCCCCATGATCCGCACTGAGCTCTCAAACCTTCTCTCCCCCATGAAAAATCCATGACTCTTCCATAGGGCTCCCCTCTGTGGTGAGGTCTCTCCCTCTCTGGGGGAATTCAGAGAGCCTTTTCCAAATCCATTTTCCAGATCTTTCCTCAATTGTTCTTTGTTCTTCTTGCTGCCTTCGGCTTGGTGCAATTTGCATCTCAAAGCCCATGACAGCCCAAAGTACAGTAAGTGACTTGGGAAAGGGAGGAGAGTTGTGCTCTGAAAGAGAGAGAAGTTGCAACTTCATTGCTTTTGTCTGAGGCCTGAGATTGACAGCCCGGCTTTGTGTTTTCCCTTTTTTGGAAGAATGGCTGCTTATTTTGAGACAAGCAAAGGCAAACTCTTCAGCAGGAATGGAAGCGTTGCTTTCTTATTTTGTTTCAAGGTTATGGGACGTGAGTTCTCCGAGTTTGGGGTCAGGGGGCCGGAGGTATAGCCTGGCTGGTGGGTAGCAGGGGAGGTCAAAGAATCCATCCCTATGCCTCGGGCCAGGGCCTTGTGGAGCCAGTGAGGCTGGAAATGATAATTCCTGGGTGGCCAGGACCCTGTGAACTCAGGCCATGGGCCTGACTCTGCCCAGGGCACCAGCCTGGCCTCCAGAGCAGTTTGCCAGTCTACGTGATCTGCTCCCCACGTTCCTTCTAAGGCCTGAGCCTCCCGTACCTTCAGAAATCAAGCTCCATTCCTTAGCTGGGAATCCCTGGAATGTAATTTGTCTGTGCCTCGGCTTCCCTATTTGTGACGTAATAATGGTACTTGTTTCTCAGGGTGCTGTATAAAGCACTTAGCACGTAGCCTGGCACATAGTGTGCCCTCAGTAAGTGGGAGCCACGTGGATGCCAAGTTCTTTGCCCCCTCCCCTCCCCTTTCCCGGGCCACCCAGTCCCAGCAGTGGCCCATGAGCTTTGGTGGGCTTTGGAGCCTGCAGCCAGCAAGGTGGAGGCTTGTCTTTGGCCTTCCCGCTACTGTCTCTGTGGCCTGGTACAATCCCTGAATATCCCTAGCCTTGAGCACTCACCCTGCCTAGAGAAGGTACCCACAGCCTAGTCATTTGTGCCTAACAGGGGATAGGGACAGTGAGGAGGGGTCTCCAGGGAGGCATGACTGATGTGTCTGTGCCAGGCTGAGTGCCTGGGCCGGGGAGAGAGGCCTGGGCCCGCTTTGGAGCCGGGTGGTGCCTCTCCCTAGTCAGCCTGCCTGCGTGTCCGGAGTGGGCTGTCTGCCAGGGTTAGATGAGGTAATGTATGTAAAGGTTTTGCCACAGTGGCTGGCATACAGCAAGTGCTCAATAAATCTGAGCTACATTGCTTCTGTCATTATTGCTCCAATAAGCTCCAGGTTGGGGAGAGGAGGAGGGTGCTGGGGGTTGGGGATGGGATCGTGCGGTCCCGCTGGCTCAGATAGGGGCACGGGCCCACTGAGAGGGCCTGAGTTGGCTCCTGTGCTCTGAGCTGGCCTGAGCCCCACCGTCCTCACAGTCCGTGCCCCCCCCGGCCCGCCTTCCCAGTGCCCCACTCCCAGACTGATTTGACACGATGCCAGAGTCAGAGGGGACCCCAGTGATCGCATATTCCCAGCACTCTTTTGTGCCCATGACAACTCCTGGCCCCAAGAAGCACAAGTGTCTTATCCACACTTGCACGATGTGCCTGGACACCCTCTGGCCCCCTTCCCAGGAATCCTTGCATCAGCCACTTCTCAGGGTCCAAAATCACATCTACTAAGTTGTTGCTGATGACAATGGCTTTCCTTTACCAAGGGAATTTGCATGTGCTTAAGGCTAGGGTGAGATTTAAGGAGACCAAGCTCTTCAGACCCAAAGGAATGTGTTGCTAATAGTGAGTTTTCAGTCTGTTGGAAGATCTGTCCACAGCGGGCAGCCGTCCCCAGCCCCCAGGTAGAGGCCAGCCCACAGCTTTAGAAGCTCTCTCCTAAGGTGTCTGTGGCTCCCAGCACTTCAGGAAACAGAAATGACACAGGTTGTGGAACTAAGGTGGCCTGACCTGAAACAGAGCATCTCCCTGGGGGCCAGTGGGGCCCGGAGGCCTTGGCCAAGACCCCTACCACTGGCCCTCCTCCTGACAGCTTCTAGAACAATGGCTGCCTGTTTGCCTTGCCTGAGAAACTCCAGGCCTGATTGAGTCCTGAGGGCAGTTTCCACTTCTGGATGGCCTCCCTCATCTCCCTGCCTCCCACCCCATCCCAAGGCTCTTGACGGGGCGGGTTGGGTGGGGGAGAAGAGCTGGTCACAGCACTCACAGCCTCTTACAACAGGAGACGGCTCTGCGGCATCAGCGTCATGCACCGCACTTCTCGTCTGTCCTCCCCCCTTTCCATTCCACTCAGCCAAGACCTTGATTTTAGTTGCTAAGCAACCTGTGCCTGAGTTTCCAAGTGGGTAGTCAGGTGAACACGGGAGGGGGGAAGGTGTGGGGGTGCGGTGCTTGGAACATTGCAATTTATAGATGAGGCCCAGAGAGGGCAAGAGACTTGGTCAACGTTGCACAGCTAGGTAGCATCTCATGTGTCAGATGATTGATCCTGGCAGCAAATCCTTCAGGATCCCATTCCCCCCACCCCCTACCCCCACCAAAAGAAGCACCAGGCAGCAGTGACACCTTAGGGACTTTCTGTGAGCAGCTTCCATCTACCCAGACAGGGAGGCAGTAGCCTGGGTTCAAATCCGGACTCCACCATTTACTGTCCATGTGCTGTGGGCAAGTTACCTAACTGGTCTGTGCTTCAGTTTTCTAAGCTGCAAAATGGGAGGAATGCCAGTCCTGATTCCAAGGCTGTTCTGAGGGTTCAGTGAGGCGTTATACGCCTGGCACAGAGCGAGCCTCTTAATGCCCGTCTGCTGGTGTGAGCCTGACCTCCTGGGCCCTGGTGCCCCCCTCACCTCCTAGATCACTAGCCCCCACCCCCTGAGCTCACGCATTCATCTCATGGGAATTCTGCCTCAATTCTGTGATGCCACAGATACAGTACAAAAGTTTTCTAACTTGAGTTTTTAACACTGGAGACTTTTGTTCAAATGAAACATGTTCGTAACTTTTTAGGGAGTCAGGGTTAGACCTCTTTGGCAGTCTAGAAAAGCCTGCCACGGACCCACTCACAGAATAAAATTTTTGGTCCACGGCCATACCACCCTGAACGCACCCGATCTCATCTGATCTCAGAAGCTAAGCAGGGTCGGGCCTGGTTAGTACTTGGATGGGAGAATAAAAATTTTAAATACATAAAATAAAATAAATAGGATTACAAAGGAAAACAATTATACTGGAATACAATTATCCAAATGTGTAGTAGAATTGTGACATAGCAGTATAAGTGCTTTTATATTAATGCCTTAACAACACGATCAAGGCTCGGGCCCATAACTACTCTAATTCCACAGTAATGACGAGCCTGGATAATATTTTGAGACAGCAGTCGCAGATGTGATCTGAAAGTATCTGTGCTGTGTACTGATGAAAACACTGTAGTTTCAGCTAACCCTGCTGGGGTTCGTTGCCTACATTAACAAAGAAAATGTGAAATTTCAGATAGAGGCTAGTGAAAACACAGACTCAATTTTTTTCCTACCCAAACTCACACACCTCCTGAAGGGGTCTGTGGACCCACTTGGGTTAAAGACCCTGGAAAGAAAGTCAGAGGAGAATGTCATTGTATAAAACCAGGCGAGCAGAGCTGCTCTAGCTGAAGGTTAGTGGGGACGGGGGCACAGCAACCAGCCTGAGCACCCCTCTGTGGGGCACCCCAAAAACCTGAGCTTCAATGCTAAGCTCCACCTGACTTCTGTGCTCAGTAGTTTGTAACCTTACGCAAGTCGCTTTGCCTTTTTGGGCCTCAGTTTCCCCATCTGTAAAATGAGCTGTTGGGCCCATCGTCCTCTGAGGCCTTGCCAGCTCTGACATTCTGGGACTCTGTTTCTCCTCCCTGGAGACAAAGACCCCAGAAGCTGGGGTCTGCAGGAGCCCTGGACCAGGGAGAAGGAACAGCTGGGGCCAGCTGGCCGGTTCCCAAATGTTCAAGGGAGGAGGAGGACGACGAGATGCATGGTGCTCTCCAAAGCGACAGCTGGGTGAGCCTGGCTGGGGGCCTGTGCTCGCCTGCCATCTGTGCCTCCTTCCTGTCTTCGGCCGGCGGTGGTGGCCGGTGGGGGTTATGGATGAGGCCTAGGCCAGACAACAACCTGGATGGAGGGGGAGGAGCTGGCCAGGAAAAGGCCAGGGAAGAGCCTGGTCGCTTACTCTTGGGTGCTTAACTCTTTCCACCCTCCCTCTCCGCACCCTGATCTTGTAGAATTCTGGAAAGGAAAGGATACACAGCTCTAGGTCCAGCTAGGCTACTTAATGGCTCTGTGACCTTGAGCAAGTTTCTTAACCTCTCTGAGCTTCTCTCTCCTTCTTCATCCAGTAGACATCATTCCTAAGATCTACCGCTTGGGATTGGAACAAGGTTTAAATGGCAGGGAGTAGATAAAGTACCCCAGTACCGTGCTGGCAGCAGAAAGCACTTCCCTGCAGACTCGGTGCCACAGGCTAGTCCAGAGAAGGCTCATACCTGGACTGTGAGATGCCCCTGCTGGTTGGAATGCAGCACTGAGGCCTGATCAGACCCTGAGCCAAGGTGAGTGAGGTGCTCTCACTGTCACCAGGCACGGGGACTTTGCCACCAGCTTTCTCTCCCGCTCACCTTTGCTCTCCAGCTCTTCCCTCCCTCTGGGTCACCCTTACCCACCAATGTCCACATCCATAAAATTCTACCCACTTTGAATAGCTTACCTATTTATAAGTACTTATTTTCAGATAGGCAAAATTTCTGCACAGTTTAACAGTTTGAACTTCAAAAGCAAAGGACCTACAGTGAAAATCTCCCTCTCATACCTAACTTCTGGTTTCTCAGTTCCTCCACGAAGAGGCAGCTGGTGTTAGCAGTTGCTCGAGTGTCTTCCCTAAAATTATATATATATATTAGTTGAATGTTAAACAATGCAGGCGTTAGGAACACTGACCCCCTTCACAGTCGAAAATCCATGAATAATTTTTGACTGCCCCCGACTGAACTACTAAATAGCTTACCATTGACGAGAAGTCTTATCGATAACAAAACAGTCAATTAACATGTATTTCGTATGTTCTGTGTACTACATACTGTATTCTTACAATAAAGCGAGCTAGAGAAAAGAAAGCGAACATCATAAAGAAGAGAAAATATATTTACTATTCAGTAAGGGGAAGTGCGTCATCATAAAGTTCTTCAGCCTCGTCTTCCTGTTGAGGAGGAGGAGGAGGAAGAGGAGGGTCTTGCTGTCCAGGGGTGGCGGAAGTGGAGGAGGTGGAAGGGGAGGAAGGCACACGCGCTGTAACTTTAGGGAAATTCATAGCAATTTTGTCTGGCTCTTTCATCTCTGCAAACACGCTTCTGTGCGGTACCAATCCTGCTTTAGTTTCAGGGCCCATGGTGTCATCGAGGGGCCACGTCATAAAAGAAGTCAGAAGCAGTCTTGAACAATCGGAAGGCTTCTGCCGCACTGTCTCGTGTTGGTCTGCTTCTTCATCTCCTTCCTCATCGCCTGGCACTGGTTCGAAAGCACTCGTCGCCACCACGTCCTCTTCTGTTCATTCCTCTGGTGTGGCGTCTGTGGGCTCTTGAATTTCTCCAAGACCCGTATCTTGAAACCCTTCCCACCCCCACCCCTGTTTTGCATATCCACAACCTCTGTCACCATTTCCTTGATTGGCTCTGTCATAAATCCTGTGAAGTCATCACAACATCTGGACGCAGTTTTCTCCAGCAGAAATTTATTTGTTGTTTTGAGGTTGATGGCATTTCTGTAACAACAATGGCATCTTCGATGGTGTAATCCTTCTAGACTTTCATGATGTTCTCCTTATGGGAGTCCTCTTCCATAGCATTGACAATTCTCTGAATGCAAGGTCCTTATGACCCCTGATCTAGAGGCCGTGTTAGAGACATTGCATTTGGGGGCGAGTAGACTACGTCCGCACCTTCGGCGTTGAACTTACAGGGTCCTAGCTGGCCAGGGGCATTGCCCAATGTCAACTTTAAAAGGCAGCCCCTTGCTGGCAAGGTACTTCTTGACTTCAGGGACAAAGCATCGATGGTACCAATCCAGAAAAAGCATTTTCATTGTCCACACCTTCTTGTTGTACAGCCAAAAGGCTAACAGCTAGTATTTATCATTTTCCTTCAAGGTCGGGGGTTAGCAGCTTTATAGACAAGGGCAGTCCTAAACGTAAACCAGACTGCATTTGCACAAAACAGTAAAGTTAGCCTGTCCCTTCCTGCCTTAAATCCTGGTGCTTGCTTCTCTTCCTTACTAATAGATGTCCTTTGTGCCATTTTTTCCCCAGAATAGGGCACTTTTGTCTGTATTAGGGCACTTTTGTCTGTTCAGCCTTTCTTTTTGATATTTTTAATGTTGTCTGGGAACTCGTCTGCTGCCTCTTGGTTGGTAGAAGCTGCTTCTCTTGTTATCTTGACATTTCTTAAGCCAAACCTCTTTCTACAATTATCAAACCATCCTTTGCTGATATTGCATTCTCCAGCTTTGGATCCTTCACCTTCCTTTTGCTTTAAGTTGTCATATAATGACTTTGCTTTTTCTCAAGTCATATTAGAGTCTATAGGTATGCCTTTTTTATAGCAATCCCGTACCCAAATAAAAGCTGCATTTTCAATATGAAATAAAAAGGTATTTTGCAAAAAGTGCAAGGTCTTTGAGCTTGTAGGCATAGCTGCAGTGACGGCTTTGTGAATTTCTTTTTCTTTTTTTCCCAGTGGTCCTCATACTGAATTCATTTATCTTGAAATGGCGGGCAGCCACAGCTGCAGACCTCAATCTATGGTACGCAGCAAACACTTCAGCTTTTTCTTGTAATGTCATGAATTTTCTCTGCTTCTTGGGAGCACTGCCAGCATCACTAGTGGCACGTCATAAGGGTCTCATGGTGTTATTCAAGGTTTACAGCATTGCACTGAGCACAATGAAAAATATGTGAGAACTGTGAGAGATCACTTTTTACTGTGATACAGAATTTACTGGAGGGAAACTGCTCATACAGAGATGATTTGTGTCATGCAGCATTTTAAGCGGATGCTTGCCACACTTGAGCTCACCGCAGTAGCAACAGGAGGTGGCTATGAAATTGTCACAGTGGTACAGTGTGTACTACAGTTAATTTTATGCAGTTATGATTTAATACTGCATCTTTACATTTGTTTACGTTTTTCTAAACTGCAAATGGCCCTATTATAGTCTGTGTGTGCATAAGTTTTGATAAATTTTAACTTTTTATAATAGATTTGTGTATATTTTATGGTAGTAAATGATAAAATACCCTAGTATCTTCATATATTTTAGGGATTCATGACATACACCTTTCTTAATTGTTTTGATATTTTTAGACAATACAGTTCATCTGTGAGTTTTTTAAATTGTCACTAATCTCCGAAAAATTTTGCAGTATACTTATTGAAAAAAGTCCCCATATAAGTGGACCCATACAGTTCAAACCCGTGTTGTTCAAGGGTCAACTGTATATCCCTTTTCACACAAAAATAGCCCATTCCTACATTGTTCTCTCTTCATGTGATTGTCTATCCTGGAGCTCTTTCCGCATCAAATACAGAAAGACTTTCCTTGTTCATTTTTACAGCTACACAGCAGCCCGTTGTTTGGATGTACCATCGTTTCTCAAACCACATTTCCCCTACTGATGGGCATTTGATTGCTTTCAAACTTTCACTCTCACAGACAGTGCCGCCTAGAATAATTGTGGACACGTTTCATTGCACACATGTGCAGGTATGTCTGTAGAATAAACTCCTAGAAGCTGAACTGACAGTTCAAGAGGTATGTGCTTTTCTTCCAGGAAACACACACGTACACACAAATTCTTCTGTGCATGAAAGTGGATATCCAAATGGCCATATACCTGTGAAAAGGCACTCATTTCTCAGAGTAGTTTCAATTAGCATTTTTATTAAGACAGAGGTTAAATTCTCTTTATATATTTAAGATATATTTGCATTTCTTTTTTGCATGAATTGTTTATGTGCTTTGCTCATCATTACTCACCAGGAAAATGAAAATTGAAACCATGAGTTACCACTATACACCCCCCAGAAAGGCCAAAATTTAAAAGACTGACAATATCAAGTGCTGATGAGGGTGAGGAGCAACTGGAACTCTCGTATTCCGCAGGTGGGAGCATACGATGTTATGCTGCTTCACAGTGTCTGTTAACGTTAAACAGATGTCTACCCTATGACCAAGCAATCCCACTCACAGGAAAAATGGGTTCATAGATCAACAGAAAAGACTTGTGTAAGAATGTTGATAGCAGCTTTATTCATAATAGCCCCAAACTAGAAATGATTCAAACTTCCATAAGCAGGAAACAGAAATTGTGGAAAATTCATAAAATGGAATAGTACACAGCAATAAAAAAGAATAGCTACTGATACACAGCAGCATGATAAAGCTTTAAAACATGTTGAGCAAAAGAAGCCAGACAAAAAATAGCATACACTGTATGATTCCACTTATTTGAAGTTTAAGAACAGGCAAAATTTATCTGTGGTGATGGAAGTTGGAATGGTGGTTGGAAACATACGAGGAATATGAGGAAACATTTTTTAGGGTGACAGAAATATTCTATATCATTGATCATGGTAGTGGGTATATAAGTGTACACATGCGCAAAGATTAAATGAGCCTTAAAGCTAAGATCTATGTGTTTTACTGGATATAAGTATACCTTAGTTAAAATTTTCCGATCAGGAAGAAAAAGATGTGTGCTTCTGAAATTTTGATAGATACTGACAAAATTGTTTTCCATTAAGATTGTATAATAACAATTTACATTCTCACCAGCACAGTAGAAGTGTGCCTGTTTCCTTATCCCGTTGAAAATTGAATGTTATCATACTTTTTTTTTTTTTTGCCAAGCTGATGGATAGGAAACTTTCTCGGAGTAGTTTCAGTTAGTATTTTAATGACAAAATGAGCTTTATACGCTTAAAATCTATTTGCATTTCCTTTTGTGTGAATTGTTTATTCCTATCTTTTGCCAATTTTTCTATAGGGTGTTTGATTTTTTTTTCTCATTGATTTAAGACGTCCTTTATATATTAGAGAAATTAGCCCTTTATTTGGAATATGAGTTCCAAATATACCTTTCAAATGGTGCTTATTGCAATGCAGATTTCTTCTTTTACATTTAAGTAGTTTAGTTTAGCTTCTTTTCTTTTGTGGCTTCTGGATCTTGGGCCACAGTTAAAGGGACTTCCTTTCTCCAAGGTTATAAAGTAATATTTCCTCCAGGCCTCCCAGTACTTTCATAATTTCATTTTTATATTTAAATCTTCGATGCATTTGGAATTTATCTTGGTGTAAAGTGTGAGGTATAGATTAACTTAATTTTTTCCCAGATGGCTATTTGGTTGTAGTAATACCTGTAGTGGGTAATCCATTTCCCCCCAGTGATTTGAGATGCGATCTTTACTATCTTCTACATTTCTGTATGTATTTGGGTTTGTTTAATGCACTGTCCATTTTTTTCCTACTGATTTGGCTCCCTCTTGATGTACCAGTATCACAGTGCTGTGTTACTAAGTCTTTATTATAGTTTTAATATCAATAGGGCTAGTCATCACTCATTATTGCCTTTTCTCAGACATTAGCTGGCTCTTCTTGCTTATTTATTTTAGTATTTAATTTCAGAATCTGTTTATATAGAATAAAAACCTCTCTTGATATTTTCATTGGGATTATTCTAAATTTGTAGTTAAAGAGGATGGCAACCTTATGATGTTGAGTGTAATTATCCATGAACATAGTTTACTTTTTCTAGTCTTTTGTGTTTTTGCATAGTGTGCCAAAATTTTCTTCACATAGTTCTTACACATTTCTTATTACATGTATTTACCTTTTTTGTTGTATATAGAACCTTTTTAAATTAGATTTGCCAGTTGGTGATTTATATTAGAAAGCCATAGATTTCTGTATGTTAATAGTCTGCCATATTAGTAAATTCACAACTTGTTTATAGTAGTTTTTCAGTAGTTTCTCTTGGGGTTTCTAGGGATCCTATCTTATCATTTGCAAGTACTGATAATTTTCCTCTTCATTTATAATTTTTATACCTCTGATATCTCTTTGTTTTCTAATTGCATTAGCTAGTACTTCCAGGAAAGTGTTAAATCCTAACTTTGGTGGCAATTTATCGAGTATTTAGCCATTAAATACTTTGGGTTGAGAAAAATAAAATATTCCCCTAACATTTTATTATTAAACTTTTCAAATATACTGCAAAGTTCAAATAGATTTTCAGTGAACACTATCTAGATTCTACCATTAACAACTTATTATACCTGCCAATATGGGGCGTCCCATTTGTTTGGGGTATGAGAGGGGTTTCAGACAGAGACTTCTTTGGAATAGTCTGTGTAGCTGGCACTAGACTGGAATGTGGTAGCTTGTCAGGTGATGCTCAGATATACAAATACTGAAAGTGAGGCCCTAGACAACTCAGTGCCCTGCCCCATGTGGGTGTCACATGGGGGTCAGAAATAGAGGGGAACCCAGATTTAGGACATGAGGTGGGTAGGGTGATGCTGAGATGAGAGCAGGCAAAGGACAGCCGCCACCCCATCCCCCAGTGCTGTGAACTCCTGCAGGATCCAGGCAGGGTGGCGGCCTTCTAGGAGACTTTCTTCCCAACAGCTGGTGGGAATTTCCTTCTGCCTTTCTTTCTCTACTACTCCTGCCCAGCTGGCGACTCCTGGCAGAGCCCCAGACAAAGAAAGGGAAGTGGCCAAGAAGGTGCTTCCCTCTTCCCCTGAGTGAGCTCTTCCTGGACAGCGGGGTGGGGTAGTGGGCACCGGGGGTCAGGGGTTGGTGTTGGGGGATGGGTAAGGAAGGGGCCAAGGGAGCTTTGTGCCTCTCTCAACCCCGTGCCGGACAGGGGGCCTCTGTGTGGTCATTCTTCATCTGCACTAGTGCAATCACCACGCTGAGTCAAAACTATATATATAAAAGAAAGTACACAGTTCTATAGTCAGACAGACTTGGGTTCAAATGTTGGCACTGCCGGAAACTAGCTGCGTGACCTTGGGTGAGTTAGAGCTCTCAACTCCTCCGTGGGGCAGGGAGAGGACCTGCCATCGCAGTGGCCGCACAGGTACTGCACCTGTTGGAGAAAGGCCCTTGGCAATCAGGCCCTGGTCTTCCTTCTCCCCAGCCTGCGGAATCTTCTCCGACTCTCACAGGGCCCTCGCCTACTCTAAAAGCCCCCAAGGATTCCCCTCTCTTTCCAGATGAAGTCTGCCCCCACCCTGGCCCCACTGAGTCTCCCAGCCCTCCTCCGGACTCAGCTGCCCTCCCCAACCTGCCCTCCCCAACCGTGCACGGGTCCTGGTCTCTCCCGCCTGCCTGCCCTTCTCCCTGTTCCTTCCTACATAGCTCAGGGCACACCTCCGGGAAGCCCCCCAGAGCCAGCCTGCTTCTTCCTCTGCTCTGCCACCAGGTTCTCCTCCCACCACGTCCCTGACATGTTGCAGGGGGTGGATCTCGATCTGTTTTTACACCTGTTCCTGCCACTAGGTGCTGGCCTCCTTAAGGTTGGAGAACAACAGCCAGGACACTGGACAGGGATCTTTTTGGACAGGAAGACATATTGAGGCTCAGGGTTCTGATGAATCTTGGCCAAACCCCACATCTGCCTGACTACAGAACTTTGGACTTAAGACCCCAGGCGAGAGGTGTGCTGGGTGAGGCCCTGCGGACAAGCCAGGTGTGCGCTGGGCTTCTCTTCTCACCCACGTGCCCATTCTCACCCTCAGCTTGCCCATCTGTGAAATGGGAGAGCACTGAAGCCTGGGCTGATGTGGAGGGATGCAGAAAGAGCTAGTTCTGGATGTGTGGGGAAGGAGTTGCTGGAAGGGAAAGAGATTTCAGACCAGTTACCGCGTCTCTGTGAACAGAATTAGAATATGTAGCCATGAAGATCATGGGCTTCGGGATGTAGAGTCCTGACTCGGCCATTCTCTGGCTGAGTTATTGGACCCTAAAGCCTGGGTTTTCTTGTTTATAACTGGAGGTAATAAATCCTACCCCGCAGGGTTGCCGTGAACACAACAATCGCTCGCATCTGTTGAGCACGTGCAACAGGCCGGGGGCTGCTCTAAGCTCCTGACACGCCTCATCTCACAGCAGCCCCAGGAACAGGGCTGCCCTCCCTTACAGATGAGGAGACTTAGGTACTTTACCCAAAGTCACGCAGCTGGAAAGTGACAGAACCAGAGTCAAGTGGGGTGATGCGGGCCGCGAGGCCAGCAGTGTACCTGACACAGAGGAGCCTCGGTCTCATGGCCTGGGTCGTCTGCCCCACCGAGGGCCCAGACTCACAACCTGCAGGCACGGCCCGGGGCGGGGAGAGGGGCGAGGGGAGCTGCAAAAGACTCGAGAACCCTCTGGGTCATTCACACAGACGAGCTAGAGGACAAGGTCCATGTTCTCAGGAGCTGTGTGAGCCAGTCAGGAGACAGACAATAAACAAGGAAACGAGCGGTCGTTAAGATCATTTCAGACGGTGATGGGTGCTGTGAGCGGCGCCCAGCAGTGATGCGATGGAGACTGGGAGGGGCCATTGGGTATAGTCAGGAAAGACCTCTCTGAAAACCTGCATGGGAAGGAGCCAGTCACGTAAGGACCCCGGGGAAGAGCGTCCTAGGAAGAGAGGATGGCCCAAGGCGGGAAGAAGGAGCCTCATGGGCGAGCAGGAGGGGATGGGGGAGGCAGGCCCGGCCTAGGAAACCCAGAGCCCTGGAGACCAACACTAAGTTGTTTGGATTTTCTTCCAGAGGCCCCGGGAAGCCATTGGAGGGTTTCGGGCTCAAGGTCACGTCTTAGTTGAGCTAAGCAGAGAAACGCACGTGACAATACGCCCCTTAGGAAGCCTGAGGCAGGACCTGGCCTGGAGAAGCAGGGCACCCTGTTCACCCTTGGACCGTGGCCTATTCGCTGTGCTGAGGTGAGGTCGACTGAGGGCCGTCAGCTCTCAGGACACACCTGGGAGTCTGAGAGCCCCACGGCATCTCGGCCTCCCTGCAGATGCGCAGGCTCCTAGCGGGAACCGTGGCAGAGGCTCTCCCTGGCCCGGGCAGACGCGGGAAGTCGGGATGAAGAGTGTGGGGCGGAAGGAATTGCAGTGCTTCGCAGAATGCAGGGGTGGGCCCAGGCTCAGGACAGCTCACAAGAGGGACCTGTTCCCGTGACTGACCCCTGACTGTGGGCCCCACTTTCTTTGAGAGTGGTGGGTGAGGCTACGTCTGGGTTAGCTGTCATTTGTGGCCCTGAGCTTCAGAAATAAATCTGAACTTACGGATAAGATCATTCCAAGGGTGGGTTTGATGCTCCACAAAGAAATCTCTGACAGTTTCCTGCTAATAAAAAGATTGTTGGCGGGGCGCGGTGGCTCGCGCCTCTAATCCTAGCACTCTGGGAGGCCAAGGCGGGAGGATTGCTTGAGCTCAGGAGTTCGAGACCAGCCTGAGCCAGAGCGAGACCCTGTCTCTACTAAAAATATAAAAATTAGCTGGGTGTCGTGGTGTGTGCCTGTAGTCCCAGCTACTCAGGAGGCTGAGGCAGGGGGATTGCTTGAGCCTAGGAGTTTGAGGTTGCAGTGAGCTAGCCTGACGCCACAGCACTCTAGCTCAGGCAAGACAGTGAGACTCTGTCTCAAAAAAAAAAAAAAAAAAAAGATTGTTTATAGGTGACCAACTAGGTAGAGGACCAGAGCAGAACTAAGAAGCCAAAGTAGAAATGTTTAGAATCATTAGCTTTTGTAGATGGATCAAAAGTAAAAAGGAACCAAAAAAAAAAAAAAAAAATGAAAAGGGACAATAAACATGATAAAGAATTAACAGGGTGTGTTAATATCTTTACTGTACGAAGAGCTCTCATACATTATTAAGAAAAAGAGAAACACCCCATTAGAAAAAAATTGAGTACTTCAAATAATCAGGAAATTCACAAGCAAATAAATGCAAATGTCCAATAAAGCAGATGAAGATATAATCAACCTTACTAAGCATCAAAGACTTGAAAATGGAAACAATGAGATATTATTTTTCATGTACAAATAAGGACATTTAAAAATTCATAACAGAAGCATTTTTTTAAAGTGCAGACCTGTTACCCACC
>RJWJ010025611.1:0-23728 GCA_004363605.1 Indri indri | reverse complement strand
AAAAATTTTTGTTATCAAATATGCAACAATCAAATTTAAATTTGCTGAATAATTTTGGACCTTAGTGTAATGCCCAAATCTACAAAAAGATGTTAATTTTTGAAATAGAAATAAATGCAAAAGTCTGACAAATTTGGTTGAAATAAGTAAAATTAGAGAATTAGATGGAAATAATCAAAACTAATATTGATTTCCAAATTAATATGTTTTTAATAGCTCTGATTGGGTCATTGTTCAACTTTTTCACAAGTATGAGGGTATGAATTACATTGATCATCACTTAAAATTGTAAAACTAAAAAAAATTGTTTATGAAGGACATTGCCTAAAAATAATCAATATTTATTTAGAAAATATTTTATGGAATTGCTGACAAATACTATGACAATCTAAAGGGTCTACTGATTTTTAATTTATGCATGATATGATTCATGACTATTACTCAAATTAGTTTTGCTTTATTTGTATACCTGCTAGCTCTACTTCCTAAGCTCTCATTTGTTCAACCATCCAAAAAAATAAGACATCTACCACTACATGCTTTCCAAACAACTCTTGTTAAGAACCTGATGACTATCACTTGGAGAATTCTAATATCATCACATTTATTTTCTCATTTTACAGAATCTCTTAGCAGCTTATGTACAAGTGAAAAAATGTTCTATTTTCATGTTCCCTTTACTCTTAATTTCTGTGCTGTGTTGCTTAAATGTAATTTTCAAGTTGTCTTCATTCTAATTATCTGCAATGAATACATAAAAATCTAGAGTAGTAAGAACTTGATGCATGCATGCAATAAATATTATTATTGCCAGCTATTAGATCTTCACCAGAGTGTTCTACATCCATTATATGTGTGCATGATGTGACATCTATTAGTATATTGATTCTTATTGAGTGGAATTTTAATATAATGTGAAAAGGATTTTTTTTCAATATGCAATGCCTTTCCAGAGTAGTCAATAACTGATTATTGAATTTTATAGATAAGGTTACTATCTTTGTCTGTCTGTATTGCTACAACAAAATATCTGAGACTAGGGAATTGATAAATGAGAGAAATTTATTTCTCAGAATTCTGAACCTCGGGAAGTCCAAGATCAAGATGCTGGGAGTTTCAGCATCTGGAGAAGGCTTGTTCCTCATTGATAACACTATCTAGGTGTCCTCACATAGTGGAAGGGACAGAAAGGACAAAGGGGAATGAACACTAAACTCGAGTATGGGAGAAAAATGGAAGAGCACAAAGCTCCTAAGTTAATTCCCTTCAGCCCCTTTATAAAGCACTAATTCACTCATGATGATGGAGACCTCATGATTTAATCACTTCCCTAATGGCCCTACCTCTTAATATCACCACAATGGACATTAAGTTTCAACTCATGAAAGGCATTCAGACCTTTAAAGCATTCTGGTTCTGGTCCCCCGAAGTCATGCTTTTCTCAAATGCAAAATACATTCATTGTACTCCAACAGCCCCCAAAGTCTTAACTTTTTCACCATCAACTCAAAAGTTTAAAGTCCAGAGTCTCATGTGAATTAGATATGAATGAGACTCAACATATGATTCAACCTATGGCAAATTGCTTCTGTGAACCTATAAGAGCAAACAAATTATATGCTTCCAAAGTACAATGGTGGGATAGGCATACAATATACATTTCCATTCCACAATAAACAAATAGGTAAGAATACAGATTCCAAGTTTGTCCAAAACCCAACCAGGTGACCAGCATTAAATCATAAGGCATGAGAATGATCTTCTTTAACTCCATGTCCTGTGTTCCAAACACACCAGTGTGGGGGTTGGGCCTCCAAGACACTGGGCAACTTCACCCCCATGGCTTTGCTGGGTAGGCGCAGTCTCTGATTTAGCTCTCCCACATTGAAGTTGCATGCCTGTGGTTTTCCCAGGCTGACTCTGTATGATGGTGGCTCTGCAGTTCTGAAGTCTCAGGAGTAACCCCACTCCCATGGTTCCACTTGACATTGTCCTAGTGGGAGCTCTCTGCAGTGGCTCTGAGCCCATGGCTTCACTGGTGATTGTCCTAGTGGAACGTTTGCGATAGACCCACCCCTGTGGCTGTTCTCTGTCTCAGCCCTGAAGCTCTCCAAAACATACTTTGAAATCTCAGCGGAGGTAACTATACCTCCGTAGCTTGTGCACTCTGAACACATGCGGAGTTAGCACCGCATGATGCCACCAAGAATTACTGCATGTGCCCTCCAGATCAACAGCCTGAGGTACACTTGGGCCTGCTTGAGCCACAGCTGGGGTGGTCAAAGAGCACTGCACTGGAATGAGGGTAGCAAAGACTTGATGTGGCCCTGCGCAGCGAGCCCTGCTGTCCACCAAGCACCCTGGACATCTTTCTTGTAACTTTTTTGCCCTTAAGACCTTGCCACTCTGGGCCTGTGATGGGTGTGGCAGCCTCAAAGATCTTCAAAATGCTTTCAGGTTTATTCTTCCATCATATTGATGAGTAATATCTGGCTTCCTTCTATCCATTCTAATATCCTTATGAAAAGTTTTCTCACTCGCACCCTTGATAATCTCCCAAACTAGCCTTTTAGTTCTTTTCATGGCCAGGCAGGGAATTTTCCAAATCTTCAAGTTCTGCTTCCTATTTCACTATAAATTTATCTTAATTTATTTATTTCTTCTCATATTTTACTATTAGCTGTTAGAAATCATGCAGTGCTCAGAACACTTTGCTTAGAAATCTCTTCTGCCAAATGCCTGGTCTATTGCTTTTAAATTCTGCTTTCCACAAATCATTAGCACACACACATACAATTTACCCAAGTTAGTTGTCATCTTTTAGCAATGAAGGCCTTTTCTCCTGTTGCTACTAAGGAATTCATCATTTTGGTCTAAGACCTCATCAAATGGCCTTTATTATCCACATGTCTACCAGCAATCTCATTATGGTCACTTAGAGAATCTGTAAGATGAATCAGGCTTTTCCTACAGCTCTTCTCTTCATCTGAGTCCTCACCAGAATTGTCCTTGATGCTTTTTTCATGGCAATTTAGGCTTTTTCCAGCCAGGGCTTTCTAGGCTTTTTCATCACCCAGTTCCAAAGCCACTTCTTCATTTTTAGGTATTATAGCAACACCCCACTCCTCTGGTACCAATTCCTATCAAATTCGTTTCTGCTGCTGCTCAAGACTGGGGAATTTATAAATAACAGAAATTTATTTCTCACAGTTTGGGAGGGCGGAAAGTCCAAAATCAAGGCGGCAGCACAGTCGGTGTCTGGTGTAGGCTGCCATCTAGGGGTCCTCGCGTGGCAATAGCAATGAACAGGGCAAAAGGAGAGACTGTCCTCACAGAACAGAACAGTGGAAGAACAAAAAGCCCCTGATCTGGTTCCCTCCAGCCCTTTTACAAGGCACTAATTCATTCATGAAGGTGGAGTCCTTGTCACCAAATTATTATACTTTCCCAAAGGCCTTACCTCTTAATGCTACCACAATGGAGGTTAAGTTTCAACTGATGAATTTTAGAGAACAGTCAGACCATAGCAGCTACTAAATTGTATCATTTGGTTTCTTATTACAGTATTAATACTATTTCATAGTAAATTTTATTTACAGAGGTGCGGCTTATTTATAATAGCACATACATTTCACATTTTGTTTATTTCTTTATTTTCTGCTGTGTAGAAGTCTTGCTGAACTATGGATAGAGATTGTTTTCTTTCATATATAAGTATATTATGTCCACATTAACCTGTTTTCCAGGACATTCATTTGGAGCTTTAAGCTATATGATATAACTGCCAAAACTAAAATCTTATATTTGTAAAAGCTATTTCATTCCTGATAATAAAGCACATTTAAAATAAATGCAGATGAATTAGGAATCAATATCTGCCTTATATATCTATTAAAAGACAGCATTTTACTCAGCTTTCTTGGGCCATATAAATGCCAAATTAAATAATTCTGAAACTCCTACAGTTATTTTAACTCATGCAGTGCCATGCTCTATATAACCAGAAACTATTGGAAAAAATATTGGAAAATTATTTGGGGGGTGAACTAGGATGGAGTAATAACAATATAAAATTTAAAATTATATTCCTGCTCATATTTACTTTTCCCATTATTGTAGATATTTCAACATTCTGATCTTTTCATATCAAATCTTGGTGAATGAAATTTCATTCCTCTACAATAAATCTTATTAAGTAAAACTGGATACAATTTTATGCAGTCTCAGAATAATACACTTAGATGTACATTGATGGTTTTGAGTTTCTGATGTAAATTTGTTTTAAGCAGGTTGCAATAATCCAATTTCATTTTGACAAGTTACTACTAAATGTCACTCAGGGGTATTTTAAAATATTTTCAACTTCAGGAATAAAATTTTAAAGTAAAATAGGATAATATATATCATTTATGTCAAAACCATTCGTTCTAAATTTGAGAAAACTATTGCACAGTGGGGATAAGTAACATGCTTAGTCACATAGCTAACGGAGATGTGAAATTGAAAAATATTTTTGATGGAACTAAATTTTAAAGTGTGGTACTTTGCAGTAAGGAAGCCATATAAAAAGAATTTGGAAGAAGGGGTTAGTCTTTTAAATACAAGGTTAAAATAACTTTTACAAATAGGTATCGTGACATAGAGATCATTTCATTTTCTTTCCTGAGTTTGTAGTTCAAGTAGTTTGTCAGTAGATCCTTGTATATTCATCAATCCGAGATTAAAGAAATGATGGTCTTCAGAGAATAACTCAATGAGTAACAGCGTTGAGTTCCCTATTTAATCATTAGGGAGGGCTCTGAGTTTATTGCCTAAAGGAGGAGTTACAGAGTTAACACAAAAGGGTAGGGCTGCAGAATATTGCTGTACATTGTTTTCTAAGGCTTTTAGAGAATGTTCTCAGATTATGTAACTCCTTTTAGGCTCAGTTGATATTTAAGAAGTAAACAAACTTTGGTTATAATACCAGGGCAGCATTTCAGTGAGAGATATTGATGATGCTAAGAAGTACTCTTTAAGAACAGCCAACTGAGCTAAATTCAAAATCACTAGAATCCTTAGAACATGTACATACAGAAAGAAAAGCCAGTTTATAAAGTCATTCATACAAATATATAATTTTTAAGAGCTATGTAATCTAAAGAGTATATGATGAGTAAATACGATTCTTTGCACTAATTAGTCACCCCAAACAAATTGATAACCTTTTATTTAATAAATGAAGTGTTTTAAATATTAGGTAAAGAATAATGAATTAGACAAAATCTTGCCCTCAACTATTTCCAAAATATACACAGAAACGTAATTTTAAAAAATCAATATATTATGAAAAGAGATTTAATGAAATTGAGTACATAGGCTGCACAGTTGGAGAATAATGGAGACAGAATGCTTTGGTAAGTGTAAAAGAAGCACTATGAGCTTTCCTGGAGTATAAAGGAGCAGTGGAATTCCAGCGACAGTGATGCAAATGCACATTTGCAGGTGGCTAATAGAAGGCCCGGGAAGTTTGGAAAACTGCCTGGATAGAGTACGATGTTTTAACCTGAGCGCCCTTAACTAAGAGAGTATTAGTAGATTCTTCCATTCTAAATGTTGTGGTGATACAAGGTATTCAGATTTTAGAATAGTCACTGAAAATACGTTTTTTGATGTTTTTAAAAAATGGATAAAAAGGCCGATCTAATTCTGTGACTGTAAAAGACTTTGAACTGTTAAAAATGAAGCAAGTGGCTGAGTGACTAAAATACAAAACACTTCAGATTTTCCATGACTTCCTCAGCTCCTTTTTCATGTTTCCAATTCAAGAGCACTGTCACTCTGTACCATCATGTCTTCCTGCCAGCTTCAAAGTCCAGTCTGTCCCTACACTGGTCGTGGGCTATTTGTACCCAATTTATTTTCATTGGTCAAATTGTTAAACAGATTGTTGCCAGATAGCCCTGTCAAGGACTGTACTATAAGCCAGTCGCAGTGATTATCACAGATGTCACTTTTTAGTGCCAAGTATTACAGGTTGTTTTTATGTGTATTTGTTTGGTTTTGCAATGAAATTATCATTTTATAAAGTCTGTTAAAATACGTCTCTATTTTCTCCTGACAGATAGAAATTGGTCCATTCTATAAATGCCCTACACTGCTGTATGTGGAACACAAATAAAGCATTAGTACCACAATGAGATCATAGAATAGATGTTCTATTGTTCTATCTACTGATCTCCAATTGTCTCCATCTTTCTTATTTGTCTGTGAACATATATTCATAATTTAAATAAAATATTTGTTTTTGAGAATTTTCCCCTTCATTTCTCAAAAGGGCACTATGACATTACTTCACATTTATTATTTCTTCAAAGGCAAAATAAGAAATTGTCCATAAATAAGAAGACATTGCTTATTGCTAAGTACGTCAAAACCAGAATAATTCTCAAATGTGTCAGACTATGTTGTGAGCAAAATGATGATATCAATCAATATTCTGCAGATGTTTGAGAACACAACATAAAAACTGCAAGACCCAGGAATAAATCATTTTTATGTGGTTCATGAAATTTATGATTAGGAAAAACAATACTCAGAGGAAAAAAATTCCATAAATAATTTTAATAATTTATTACACCTTACTCTATAGAAAATATTTTAATTGAAATTTTGGATAACTGAGTTTTGATAGCATATTTACATTAAAGAGGCAAATAGACATTGGTAAATTATTTCACTAAGTCTTGATAATACATACTTCATTTAACTTTCATAAATTGTCATTCTTTGTGGAATTTAATAGAAATATAAAAAAACAATTAAATTGAAATTACCCTTATTTTGTTTCTAAAGATCAGTTTTATATTCTCATTCAAAAATTTTTACATCGAATTCATCAGTAATAGAAATAATATCTAAACTGGACATTAGGTATTATGTATTAAATAACTGGGCTTGTCTCTAAAAGAATCTGTACAGTGGTTTCTTAAGTGGTGTCACTTAGGGAAATGTAATGTGTGGATGCCACTGTTACCCATCTTTTAATTGATGTAATTTGACACCTTAAAATTCTGAATAAGTGGACTTAATTCATTATCAGCTTTGATTTTCTCATTCATAAAACAAGAGGTTTGAGCATAGTAGAATTACCAATTCCATATGGTACTATTAATAAAATCTTTCCAGGCTGGGTACAGTGGCTCACACCTACAGTCCTAGTACTCTGGGAGGTTGGGAGTTCAAGACCAGCCTGAGCAAGGGCAAGACCAGTCTCTACAAAAAAAAAAAAGAAAAATAGAAAAATAAGCTGGATGTGGTGGCACATGCCTGTTAATGCCAGCTACTCAGGAGGGTAAGGCAGGAGAATTTCTTGAGCCCAGGAGTTTGAGATTGCTATGAGCTAGGCTGATGCCACAGCACTCTAGCCCAGGTGACAGAGAGAGACTCTGTCTCAAAAACACATCTCTTCACTTAAGGATCCTCATTATGTTGACAGGTCAAGCATTCTGTTTTGTTGGAATATTTGTGGAAATTTTTTGTTTTCTATTTTTCCTTGGCTATATTTTAAGAAGATTTCTTTAAAATGTATTGAATAACCCAGTATGTTGTCCTTTTCATTTGTTTCTATTGTGGTAGAAATCACTCTCAGATTCGGGATGACTCAACATTATGTGCCTATGCTTAATGTGACTGGACAATTCAGCCTCAAAACAAATGGAAAGTCTCTTTCTTTAACACATTTCTCCAGCTGACACTAATTGGCTCTCAGCTCTCTACCCACGACTTTTTAATTTATCCACTTGACTATATAATTGCAAATGAAGGTTTTAGAAAATGGGAAAAAGTGACCATTCAGTACAACTTTTAGAGAAGAAACTACTGAATCTTTTCAGTAAAAAAAAGTTTTTTAAAAACTGTCAGTGCAGAATTATTTTAACACATGTAAGTACATTATAATCAGTAAGATAATTATTAAAATTAGTTCATACATATATACTAAAGAATACATATATATTAAAGTACACGTTACATAGATAGTTCTAAAATAACAAGAATGTAGAATGACACCAGGAAGACGGTGGAGTAAGAGATCCTGGCCTTTCTTCTTCCCCTAAATAACACACCACACTCACTCTAGAAAAAGCTCAGCAGTGCATGTAAGAAGTTACAGCAATGAAAAGGAAAATAAATTTGAGAATAACCACTGAAAATGGGTAGGAAGAACACTTTTATTTTGCCTGCATCACCCCATCCCTCAGGTCAGCACTACTAAGCAGAGAGAGGAAACTCCCTGGCTTATGAGTTTCTCTTGCAGGGAAAAGGAAATTAGGATGAAAACCAGCTTTCCACCTTTTTGCGGGCATTGCCTAAATGGCCAGCTTCAGTTTAACTCCACTGAGATTGCTGGGGAGACTGGCAAGCTGAGATGTCTCATAACAGCTGGGAACAAAGAAGTGGAGTGGGGGCTGTCAGTATAAATCACACAGCAAGAGGCATAACAGTGTTTAGTGGCCTCCTTTGCCTGCTGGCCAAACGTATCCACCGAAGACCTCAATGGCCCTCACGTCTGCTATGCAGCCCCTGAAGCTTCCATTGCCAAGGCAATTGCAGTGTTTAACATTGTGGACCCCAGGAGTTTTGCCCCAGAGGAAACTAACATTCAGCATAGTTTCTGTGGAAGCTAATTTCTTTCGTCACCAAGGGCGCGGTGCTATTCACCTTCATAGCCTCTAGGTTCTTAAACAATCACCTTCTCCCCTCCGAATCTCACCAGTTGCTGCTTCTGTAGGCAACTGGTCCAGGGAGTCAGCACAGTGACCATGTGCATGCCCACAAACAGTCCTGGGCCCACTACCACAGGCCTAGCCCTGCACTGCAACACACGTGACTGTGGCTGACCTCTGCAGCTGGGTTAGCCTCTGCCACAGGATACTCGGCTGCAGTGAAACTCCACAGCTGAAAATGCTCAGAATGCAGGCTCTGGCCCCTATCACTGCGTGTAATGGCCCCCTGCCTAATGAACTCAAAGGTGACACTGGTGTCTCCAGCAGCCCTTGAAACTATAATACCATGGACCTCCCACATCTCTTGCCACCAAAGACCAAGAAGTTGCTTATGAAACAGACAACAGTTGTTTCATTTAGCTCATGAAAGAAGCTCAAAGGATTCTATTTGCCCGTTTTACCATGTGAGGACACAGCTAGAAGGCACTAACTTTGAAGCAGAGAGCAGGCTCTCATCAAACACCAAATCTGCTGGTAGCCTGATCTTGGACTTCCAAGCATGTGAGTTTTAAATTACTGCCATTTACAGAACATCTAGTCTAAGGTATTTTGTTTTAGCTTCCTGAAAAGACTAAGACAGGCTATTAGAGGATTTCTCAGCAGGAAACTTACAGGACAGGAGAGAGTGGGGTGATGTATTAAAAATGCTGACAGAAAGAATGAATAACCAAGAGTACTTTACCCAACAAAGGAATGAGGGAAAAATAAATACTTTCTCAGACAAACAAAAGCAGAAGGATTTTATCATTAGGAAACCTTCCTTATGAGAAATGCTAAAGAGAGTTTGTCAAGTGAAATGAAAGACATAGTATATAATATGTAAATATACATATGTATTCAGAATACTCTAATACTGTAATTGTGTAACTGACATATGTCTAGTATAAAGGTTAAAATATGAATGTAACAAAAGTGACTATAGCTATAATAATTTGTTAATGGATACTCAATATTGAGTATGCATTATGTCTTTAAAAATATAAAATAGAGGAAGAATTGTAAAAGTGATGATGTCTGTATGGTGTCAAAGTTAATTTAATTAGGTTTAAATAGACTTGTAAAACTATAAGATGCTTTATGGAACCCTATGGATGGTAGATAACCAAAAGATAAAAAGAAAGGAATCCAAGCATACTACTACAGGAAATCATCACATTATAAAGAAATACAGAAAGACAGGAAGAATGAAACAAAATAAACAGAAAAAATTAACAAAATGGCACTAGTAAGTCCTTACCTATCAATAATTACTTTGAAATTATATGGATTTGAACTTTGATCAAAAGGCATAGTGTGTCTGAATGGACCAAATAACAAAACCCAGCTATAGGGTGCATAAAAGAGACTCACTTTATCTTTAAGGGTATGCATAGACTGAAAGTAAAAGGGTGGGAAAAGATATTTCATGCAAATGGAAATCAAAAAGGAGCAGGGTGGCTATAATTATATCAAACAAAATAGACTTTAAGTCAAAAACTTAAAGATAGACTTTAAGTATTTTTTCCAACCACAGTGATTTGAAGCACGAAATCGGTAAAAGGAGGAAAACTGGAAAATTCACATATATGTGGAAATTAAAACACTTCTGAATAACCCATGGGTTAAAGAAGAAATCAGAAGGGAAATATAAAAAATCTTGAGGCAAATGAAATGAAAACATGGTATACCAAAACCAACCGGATACAACAAAAGCAGTTTTAAGGGTGAATTTTATAGCATTAAATGACTACATTAAAAAAAAAAGAAGAATGAATTTAAGTAAACAACCTAATGTTACATCGTAATGAAATAGAAAGAGAGTAACAAGCCTAACTAAAAGTTAACAGAAAGAAAAAAAACAGTAAAAAATCACAGCAAAATCAATCAAGTGGAGAATAACAAAATTACAGAAAAAAATCTAAGAGTTTTTTTTTAAATGAACAAAATTAACAAATCTTTAGGTAGACAGAAAAAAGAGAGTAGCCCCAAATAAATAAAATTAAATAGGAATGGAGGCATTACAGTGGACACATCAGAAATGAAAATGATCCCCAAGATTACAAGCAATTATATATCTACAAATTGGATAGCCTAGAGGAAATAATAAATTCCTAGAAACATACAACTTAATAAGATTGAATTAAAAATAGTTCACCACTGTTTTTTTGTATTTGAGTAGTATTCCATGGCCAAAAAACAGAAAGCATGAACAGACAAATAACAAATAGTAAAAATCTCACAAAAAAGAAAAGTCTAGGGAAAAGATGGCTTACTGGCTTAATTTTACCAAACAGTCAAAGAATTAATTCCAATCCTTCTTAAACTCTTCCAAAAAATAGAAGTAAACAAATTCTTCTAGGCTCTTTTTATAAGGCCAGCATAACAAAGCTAGACAGAGACACCAGAGAAAGAAAACTATAGGCCAATATCACTGATGAACACAGATGCAAATATCCTCAAAAAAAAATTCAGTAAACTGAATTCAAAATGAGGGCAAAATGTAGTTAGATAGAATTAACCACATTTTATAGCACAACAAAGTGACTTCAGTCAACGGTAAGTTATGGTATACTTTAAAATAACTAAAATAGTGGAATCTTTATCAATTCAAATTTATTCTTTATTGATAGTTCTTTTGCCTTCAGTCTAACATACACCAATAATTTCCAAAGTCAGCAACTTTTCCCCCCACCCAATTATTTATTTTTACTATAGTTAATTTTGTAATATAGTCTTTATTCCGTCACAGATTCCCTAATCACCTAAATAATATTTGTTAAATTTGTATACATTAACTTCACTTCTGTGCTATAAAATCTATGAGTTTTGACAAAGATAATATTACATGTATCCACCATTACAATAGCATATAGAATAGTTTCTCCACTCTATAATATCTCCTTTGCTTCAACTATTTAATGTTCTCCCACATTCCCTGCATTAGTTTACTAGTTGGCATAACAGAATACCACAGACTGAGTGGCTTAAACAACAGAAATTCATTACCTTACAGGTCCGGAGGATGAAAGTTTGGGATCTAGGTGCCAGTAGGACTGCCTTCCTCTTAGACCTCTCTCCTTGGCTTGCAGTTGGCCACTCACTTGCTGCCCTCTCCACATCGCGGTCCCTTGGAGCACATGTCTCCTGAGTATCTCTTTGATTATCCTAATCTCTTATAAGGACACCCATCTGATAAGATTAAGGACCACCTCTTAATTATATAATAACCTTAATTACTTAACAACTTAATTACCTCTTTAAAGGCCCTATCTCCAAATATAGTCACTTTCTGAGGTTCTGGTGGTTTAGGTCTTCAACATATGAACTGTGGGGGTTACAATTCAGCCCATAACATGCCCCAAATCTATAGTAACCACTGACATTTTGACCTTTGATATGCTTTTACATTTTCCAGAATGTTCTATAATTGAAATCATACACATGTAGTAATTACAGACTGGTTTCTTGTACTTAACAATAAGAATTTAAAATTCATGCATGTCTTTTATAGCTTTAAACCTAGTTTATATTTATTGCTGAATAGTATTTAATTGTAAGGCTTTATTTTAGTTTGTTGATCTAATCACCTATTCAAGTATGCTTCTAGTTTTTGATGAGTATGAATAAATTGTGAGATTGCTTAGTGTGATCTTCCTTTCTGATTTGTATACCTTAATGAAATTGCAATGCTCAAGGCACAGAAAAACAATTGCTTAATTTTGTAGGCAAAGTATTTGTATAGAGCTCATGATGGTGTAACATATACCTTGCAAGTGGTGGTTATTTTTGTAATTAGTGAACATTATCTGATTTTTCATTTAACACTGAGGAGAACCATCTGTGCACAGGGGTGTATTTTTCCCCCAAGTATTATAATCTGATTAAAAATTTATTTTAAAGTGAACTCATAACTTTCAGTATTTTTATATTCAGTGAGTATAAAATCTTCTTTGATTTTTCTCACAATATTGCAAAAACACAGTTTTTTAGAAATATTCTAATATAGTGTTCCTGGGAGTTTATTACTATGCTTCTCATCTTAGATCCATTTTTTTTCCCCCAGAACACTACTGTGATGTCAAGACTAATCTTTATTACTTTACCTAATTTGACCTTCTAATGCCTGTGTTTCATGTATTAACTCGTCACACTTAAATCCCACATTTTAATTAAGCATCTCTTCACATAACACTCCTAAAGGAACATAAGTATTTTCCAGAAATGCCTTAATTTAGATTTCACATGTGATTGATAGCTTAGTTGAATACAGAATTCTAAATTAAAATGAAATTGTGTATCTAAACTTTAAGGGTTGCTTCACTGCTGTCTAGGATTCTGCATTAATTATGAAATGCACAAGGCTAATATCATGTGTCTTAATTGTAAGTTACATCTTTTTCTTTCTTGAGCATTATTTTTCATTTTTGACAATATAAAATTTAACAAAGATATGTTCTATAAGTGTGTGCTTACACTTTAGCAATGTGTGCATTTTAAAAAATTCATTTTGGTGGACACTTGAGCCATTCAGTATGAAGAAGGTTTTTTTGTTTTTGTTTTCTAAGATTTTCCAGGTAGACATAGCTCCCTTACACAACCATATCTGTTTTCTTGTGTATCTTTTAACTCATAACAAGGTAAGATCTTCCTTTTCTGTTAGAACTTTCAATAAATTCCCAAAAGCTATGAGTGAATACTCTGTTACTGGTCAAACATTCATATCTAACACCAGCCTCAGCAATAAAATAGATAAGTCCAAGACTTCCCATCTTTAATCATTAAAGTTAATTATAATTTAAAAACTGTATTTGAGCAATAAATTATTGTTGAATATATTAATATTTTCATTGTTTTTTTCATCTTTAGGACTTTCAGAATGAAAATATATTACTCATGAATGATTAAAATGTGTGAAATACTGAATATATATGTTATTTTATGTGTAAGTATCCACATGTATTTTATTTACATTATACCTTGTGCCCAACTTCTGACTGGTATTCATTTTGTGTATTCATAAAATTATTATAATCATATTATTTAGTAACTTCCTTAAAGGGTACAATCATTAATTTTAATATCTTTGGACACTTCATTTGTGAATGAATTTTTAATAGACATAAAATGATGAAAATGAGAATTTTTAGAGAAATTACATTTATTTATGATTAAATTATAAGAATAACACATTATGACCTAACATATATTAATTAATAATGTGAATAACATTTAATATTATTGCATTGTATAATATATATATATAAAATCACACTAATTCTATCATTTAAATCATTACTGGAAATCACTTTGAGATAGTATGTTTATTTTCTTTCCTTCTTTTGTTCAACCATTTCCCTAATCTATTTTTCATTATCACTTTCATCACCATCCATCTTTGTCTTCATTGTTGCAGGGAAGGTATATGGGAGGTCAACAAATTGAAAATGGCTCTATGACATCCTGATTGACATTTGTAGATTCCATCAGAGATAGAAGATATAAATATTTATGCAGAAATGGTAAATTGGCTTTTAAAAATCTGGAATGAAATGGTTAATTTAAAAGGTATTTCTATAGGTTGGAAAAAACAAAACAAAACAAAACAAAGTTCTCTAGGTCTCAGAGCAGACAGGGATACTTGCTTTATTTGGCAGCATCCAAGTAAGATGACAAAGCTCTAAGAGAGGAATGGTGTTATGACTTTACCAGGTAGACAACATCATAGGTTTTAGGCTTTCTAAGTTTGAGGAAAAAAAGCTCAGTGTTTCAAACATGTCATAGAACTAGCAGAAAGTTCCCATTCATGAAGCAGACAGAAATAAAGGGGCACCACTTCCCACCCTGCCAAGCTCTACCCATTCTTTGACATTATATAAGGGACAGATCCTTTATTTTCCCCCTTTCTGGAACAGGGTTAATTTATTTGGAAACAGTTTGATCACTTACTTTTCTTTTTTTTAAAATTTGTTATTTTTTTAAATTTCAGAATATTACAGGGGTACAAATGTTTAGATTACCTTAGTAGACACTGCCATCTCAAAAGTCATGTCTTTGAATGCTATCTGCAATACGAGAGATGAATTGCAGGTTTCCAATTGTCCATGACATTACTTTACATATAGGCTGAGTCTAGCAGCATCCTATGGCAAAAATGCAAATTCAAGTACTTTTGTTCAATTAAATTAAGTGAAAACAGCATATGTAGTATTTGGGGCCAGACCTCATGTCAAATCTTGTTTTCATTGCTATTAACATCAGTGCCTTATAAAAGAAAGCCATTTATCATCTCAGAACCAGTTTTCTTACCCATAAAAATTATAATAATGACTTCAAATTCTCTTACCTACTTTAAGAATCAAATGATTTAGTGAATAACTTATAAATTTCATTAGAGTATCATAAATAATCAGGAACTAATATGAAATTGTAGAAAATTTCAATAATTAAAGACTCTTCTTATGAGAGAGATTTCCCTTTAAAGTCATAAGGGTAAGTAAGAAAACTATGTTCATAGAAGTAAATTATTTATGATAATTTTTAATTATTAACATAGTATGCTATTTAAATTAAAATATTTACAGCACTTATTTAAACATGCTTCCAAAATAATTTAACACAATCAATAACGTGGCAAAATATCTGTTCACATTTCATGAAAAATTTAGAAAGCCATGGTACTTAACCCCAAGGCTGTGGTATATTACAAAAAATATTTTACAGCAGTTGGTAAATTCACTGAATTGCAATATCATGCATATTAGCACTGAAAATATCAAAATTAAAAGAAATCAGAATATCTTAAGTAATGGTGTTAAGAAATTGCATCTTAACCTCAATCTTTGGTGGATATATCTAACTTAAGGGCATTAAAATAAAACTACATTTAAATATATTTTATATAACAGTTTAATCAAAAGTTTACAAATGAATGGTTAATTGAGTGACCAGTGATTTGAAAATACAGATACTGTATGCTACGTAATACCCTATTGTACACATCACAAGTATATCCTAAATAAAACAGTTCTCTTGAGTCATCAATATTATTTGTCTCTGAAACAGAACCTTTCCCTTCTTAATTCAGCACTCAGCAGTGCTGTGAACATATTGATCTATAATCAACTGCCGACACAGTTATTTGGCTTAAGCCATGTATTTACTGAACTGCAAACGCAGCATTATGACAGGCATATATAAAACAGTTTTCTATTACACACAAAAACTCATTGCAAACACTTTATCTAAGTGGCAATTTTATCTGCAGTTTTCTTTCTTCAATTTGTTCAGTAAAGAGCATATATGTTAGCCACCATAAAAATAACATATTGCTATGAAGCATCCCCTAAAACAAAATCGACTTTGTATTTCCTCATTTATAATAAGGATCTTAATAAATTTAAAATGCCTATGAAAGCACCCATTAAATATAGCTTGATTGTAGAGGATTAGCATTTGGAGTATTAATTTATTAGCAATATCTATAAATGTTAGGGCAACTTTTCATATATCAGGGATTTATTAGTCTAATAAATATTGTACAAAATTTAAGAAATACTGCAATTATAATACTTTATAGTGCATTTGATATATGAATCCAACTACTCTACAATATTTTTGTGTATTACTAAGAAAATGTAATAAAAAATCATTAAGATGTATACTTGTGATGGGTTTATGGGATTATACCCTTCTTACACAATATCATTCTCATAATGTGATTTTTTTTTTAAGACTCATAACTAGAAAACTGCAAAACACTTACCTATTGCGGGCCTAGCAAGTACCGTGCTTGGTACTTATGACTTTAAAAAAGTAAAGAGAATTTTTATACATCTAGAGTGTGATGACTGATATGATAAATATATGCACAGGAAACAATATTGTAAAGAAGATACAATTGGTGTTTTTTTTTTTCTTTTCTTTTCTTTTTTTATTTATCATAGAAAAATACCTAGAAAAAAGCCATAGGTTTTATGTTCCACTTTGACTTTTATTTGTAGGATTCAGGAAAGCAGATGCCAGAAAACAAGATATCAATATGTGAAATTATTGAATAAATATTGTTTTTTTATAGTTTCTTGGTCTTGGTTTTCTGCTATCTATGTTTGCAACTTAAACAAGTACATTATTGTAAAATGTCCCATAATGAAATTGTATATATTTTACATTAGACACTTTCTATACAGTATTCTATAAGGTTATCTTTTTTGGGAATGGTACTAAGTTCTGCATAATTTTTAGCATGGGATAAATAAGAAATACATATTAAAAAATATTCTTCCTGGAGTAAACATCCAAAATGTTGGACAATTACCTATTTAAAAATTTCCTGACGGGATAGCAGGAATACATGGAGACTTCCTGGAAAACAGAAAAAAAATGAATCATAAGTTCAGAGATATGAGAAGTTGCCAAACCGGGGCTGTCTGCAGATTCCCACTGCCCTTGAAACTACACTTAATGTACCTCATAGTCAATGTGAGAGGTGGTATAAGAGACAATAGTGGAAGCCTAATACTCAAGTGACACACAATCCAACAATTCTAAAGATTAACGTATTCCATGGATAAATTAGAAAAACAAAATACTCCACCAAAGGCCATAGTTACTTTGTTTCTAAGTGAAAGAGAAAATAAAATTTTCCAGGCACATTTCCAGTTATAAACTTACATTCACCTTACCTGAGTGACCCAAAATTTCCAAGCTAAAGTTGTAGTTTAAATGGACTCAATTTGTGTATATTGCATGCAATTTGTAACAATGAATATGAATAATTTTTGATACACAATATATTCCAGATTTCTCTCAGTCAGTACCAAGTGACACATTCCATAATGAAAAAAAAAATTTTAAAAATATGATTTAAAAGTCACCATGTGTAATAATAAGAATAACACTTAAAGCAGAATCAGACTGTCAAAGACCGCCAAAGGCTAAAGATAATGCAAGAATTTTTGATACTGTATATAAAACACAAATATAACACACTTAAAAAAAGACAAGGCTGGATTTTCAAAGCACCCGAATATATTTCTGGAAATGAAAAAATAGGAGAAAGAGACAGCAAATAAATGAATTAAACTGGAGAGTCACCACAAATGGAAAGGAAATCATTAAACCAGACAATAAAACTGCAGAAATTAAGCATAATATTGTAAAATGTAAAGAAAAAATAAAATAGAAACTATTAAAAAGTGTAAGAAAGGTCTAGAGATTAGAGAAAGAGAATTTTAAATAGCTAATCAGATTTCTGATTTGCCTTTCTGCAAGAAGTGAAGAGAGGAAATTGGGAGGAGATAGTATTAAAAAGTACAATAGGGTAAATATATACCAGAATTGTTGAAAAACACCAATCATGAAGCTCAAAGAATTACAAGCAGAATAAACTAAAGAAATGTTATTCCTAAATCTATTAATGAATAACTAAAAGACAATATAAATACATTAAATTATGGGATGGGTAGTACAGTGTAGACAATGAAAAGTTGAAAATATATCTCAAAAGAAAAATAATGAAGGAAAGTTATGTCCAACAACTTGTTCACCCCTGTCAATGTGTATTATTGAAATTCATGGATGCCTGAATAAGACAGTCTTCCTCTGCACAAACTATTTGGAAAAAGATGTACAAATCTGCTTTTCATCTTGCTTAATATGGCATGCAAAATGGAAACCTTTATTATGCCTAAACCAATTCAAGTGGTTAATTTAAAACATAAAATACCCAGAGGGAGTGGCAATGAGGAAATTTCAACTAATTAATTAGGTAGAACTAATTATAGAAAATCTCTGGGAAAAGCCTGTGACTGCCACCCATGGTCCACTGCTGGGAGTTTGACGCAGCTTCAAGAAACACACTATTTGAGAGGAATATGCTAACTTGTTATTGAGTTTTCATTGAAACTTCCATTACAGAAGAATATAACTTTATGATAAGAGCTGAAACAACCCTCATGCCTTGCGTTATGACAAATCCGATTCCTATCAGGGACGGAAATGTACAGATTTCCCTCGTCAAATAGAATTTGTGTATTCTCGAATTTGTGACATTGGTGATTACTGGAGCATCAGGGACTACACGAATTGGTGACCATCCTGGGTATTGGCTGGCTTTACGTTAGATCCCCACGATAAGTTACCCAATCTTATAGCCAAAGGGGTTCCTTCCCCATGACCTGTTATTGGAAGAGGTCAAACAGTCAGCATGGTTTACAGATGGTAGGTAAAGATAAATGATACTAAGCCTAAAAAGCAATTGCATTGCAACTAGTTGATGTTTGCTCTTTGAATGAGGAAGCAAAAGATACATTCATACAATGGGCATAATTAAGGTTAGTGTTTCTTGAAGCATGAGAGGAATTAGATAATAACAATAATGCAATGGTACAGATTTTTACTGATTATTGGCAGTAACATCTAAATTAGCGGTATGTTCTAGAAAACGAGCCTTAGATCACTGAAAGATAAAAATATGAAGTGATATATTAAAATAAAATTGGAGAGAACATCAAACAGGTCATGTCAATGGTCATTTTAAAAAATCCTTCTAAACTTAGAGTGGGAAGGAAAACAACAAATGGATGCCTTCATTACTTTTCCCAAGTTGTTCCACAGGTATGCAAAATAAGTGACTACGCAGGCATTCAAGAAATGCATTCGCGGATAAAAAAATAACATGTATTTCACAATTTCTGTTGAGGGTCACAATGTAACTGACAATTGTTCTGTTTATTAACATCATTGGAGACTAAAAGCAGCTACAGGCTATGGAGTAGAGGATTTGGGGCCATTATACAAGGCTCATTTGAATTCAGATTTGTATATTGGCTTACTGAAGCAAAAACTTTAACCCTGTTAGAGGTCTATAGAAGAAAATATTATTTCATTTGGACTTTGTTCTTATCTATAATCTAATCAAGCAACCGTTTAACTGCAAATGATAAAAACAATGTGCTATGAAGCATCATACACAATACACTTGTACATACTGCCATCCAGAAAATAATGAGCTGGTTAAAAATTGGAAAAGGCAACAGAGACACATGAGGCTTAGGACACTGGGGAGTAATAAGGAACTGAAGAGATGCCTTCAGTGACTCATATCTCTATCAGCAAAAGAATGGCCAATTTTTCCACTGTTGTCCATCCCCAGTCATATTGAGGAAGATTGAATATGTGCAAACTGATAAGATTGTCTCAACCACATTGTAGAAAATAGGTAGAATTTGCTAATCCCAGCCTAGCCAGGAAAGAAGCAGCAATCCACTTGATCACTCTTGGAGAATTTGGACAATAATATTTGAGGTATCATCATGGTATCATGTTTAGACATTAATGGTTTTTTTTGTACTTCATAAGTGAAATACAGGTACTAAGAATATAGAATCATATAAAATAGGGAAAAATGATATAGAAAAGTAGTTTATGTAAGTTTCTCTACAATCCCTCCATTTTCTCTCACAGTCTCTCTCTCTCACACGTGTACGTATACAATGATGATCTATCTCCCTTTACTTCCATGCATATTAATTTTGAAAACATTCCTTTGGTAGATGGAGGTAGAAATAGAGTTTGTGCTTGTGGTTATTGAAATCACCTCCTGGCTTATACCTTACTTAGGCATTTTTTTTTTTTTCCCCCTGGGAGATTCAATGGAAAAACTTCAATATTCATTTTTATTTGGTTTTAAAGTTAGTGTTTCCACATAACATACCATTCCAAAACCTAAAATGTTACAGTGTTTAGCGTGGTGAATAGGCTGGGGTGAATGGACAGTTCTGTCTGTCTAAGCCAGCCAGGTGTGTAGAACCATGTAAGTTCCAAGAGTAAGTTAGAGCTGTCTCATATCAGTTTGTGCGAGAGCTCATTAATAAATACGTGGGAATTCTGCGAGCTAGTTGATTTCATGTTGGCTTCCTGAAATTGGCTTTGGTAGGAATGTTTATAACATTAAAACAGCAAATGCCACAAAGCAGGGTTTTTTCCCACCTCTAAAGAAAGCTATTAAATATTTACCAGCACATTACTGCTTGAAAACAAATCTTTGTAATATAATAAATAACTTTGAAATGCTTTCTTCTGTCTCCATTGTTTCTCTATTTCTCTTGATTTTTATTATTTATTTTTAATTTCAAAATTTATAATCATATGAAAAAGTATAATTTTCTTTTGAATTTTAGACAAATAATTACCCTAAATTAAAATATATTATTTAAAATCAGGTAAAAATTGGAAAGACAAAAAACTTTATTTTTAAATAACTTTCTCTAATGCTTTTACAATAGAGATGATGAAGATTCAAGTGACAAGTCATCAGCTCTGTGACTAGAGGAGCAGACTATGGCAAAAGTGACCAGGGAACCCATGGTTAAAAAAAAAAAAAAAAGAAAAACTACTTCCCCTCTTTAAAATTGAAAAAATTACATATCTGAAACATACACTCGGTGAGAGGTATTTCAGCTGCATAAATATTCATGTGCTCTGTAGTCTCTAACTTTTATGGATAAATTATTGCTAGCTATACTGATGTAAGAATTGCTTTCAGGTATAATGTTACCATTTACTCTGCAAAGGCAGACAATGTCGTGACACAAAAGTAAAGGACGTATATTTATGTAAACACAACCTATGGCTCTTAGTAGTATTTCATAGTGAAATAAAAGAAGATTTGAAACATACAGACCCAGAATATGTAGTCTACAGTAAATTCTTCAAATAATGACTTGAAAAACTTAAAAATCACCTGCGAAACACAGGATTTATTTCTCAATGAGTCCTGGTTTAATAAAAGTTCTTTGACGTCAGAAATATACCTGGTAATATAGCATATATAATTTATAATTTATATATTGCTATATTGTATATATTATATTAATATATAAATTATCCACTTATTCAATAAGACATTCCCAAATTAAAACATATTAAAATTCCTGTTTTTATATAGTAAAAAAGGAAAGTAAAAATACCTACGATTTATGTCCTGATGAAGTCTAGTTGTTACAAACAAAATTATGGACAGATTACACCAAAAATAATAATCCATTACTATCAAATTTTTAAGAGGAAGTAGTGAATTTGGGATGAAAGCATAACAAAACCCTTGGATTTTTGCTAATATAATGAATAAAGAATAAATCATGTATCATTTGGCAAATTATTTTATTTTATTTTATTTTTTGGCAAATTATTTTAATTTCACCTGATTTGATATGAAAAACAAATATAAAGACAGCATAAAATTCAAAATTACATACATTAGGGACAAACTTATTAATTATTGTCATCAACTCAAAGGTTATTTAAGATTATTCTAGCAGACAACTTGAAATACTTTGAACATTTTAACACGTATATGTGAAAGCCATTTGATAGAAGCTATTCCAAATTTGGTGGCAATTGAAAAAATTTATATGATATGAGCGATAACGAATTGGGATGTACATAGGTTCTTTTAAAAACTAATAATACAAAAATAAAATTTTGATTAACATGCAAGAGCAAAAACCAAATGATCTTTTCACTTTTTGGAAAAAATATGTTATAACGTCATTATAATTTCCATGAATGACCAGAGTAGTCTTCCAAAAAAAAAAAAAAAAAGAAAGAAAGAATAAAAATGTATTATATTGCAATACCAGGTAATCAGTTAACATAAAATATTTTGTTACTTTTCAGTTCCTGTAGTGTTTGTATTATCATTACCTTTTAAACACTTGTGACTTTTTATTTCATTCTAGATCCATAATCACTTTCACATCAAGTTACATTTATAATTCTTTCTTAAAGAGAATTCTTAAAATTGGATACATGTCAGTGCCTATATATTCTTAATCTGTTTCTGTAACCTGAAGAAATTCTCCCATAACACAATCTTGTACGCTATTCCTGATTGTAGTTGATTACAATCCTCCTTGCCTTTCACTTATTGTGACTCTTCTTTGCCATACTTTCCAATTAAAATCCTGCTGTCACACGTTTACCATCAATACACACAGCTGTGCATTATATAACTTTGAAACTCACCTATTGATTATTTTAATTTCCTGATTTTTGTGTAGTTAAGAATTCAGACTTATCCAAAGAGAGGTCTGTATTTTGCCAGCAGCTTTGTAAAGTAATCTCTAAGACCTTGGAATGCCATGCCTACTAAGAATATATTTGTTTGCCTGCGGACCTTGAGCCACGCTAGATATTCCAACAATGTGATTTCAGGTGGACACCCTGGACCACACCAGCTGGTAAAAATATAATTGAGGATGAGGGTTTCGAGCCATACAGCTCAGCCTCCTGAGGAGCTGGAAACTGAGATCAGCCACATGGAAGTCAATGGTTACTATGTAAAGGAGCCCCAAGAAAAAATCTGGACACTCAGGCTTGTGTGAGATCCCCAGGGCAGTGATACCCCATGTTTATTGTTGCACCTTTGTGCTAGGAAAGTAACATACCCTTGACTCCATCAGGAAAGAACATGGAAATCCCACGTAGGGTAACTTTCCTGGACTCTGCCCTATTTGCTTCTTCCTTTATGGGAATTTAATCTGTTTTCTTTTTTTGCAATAAACTGTAATTGTGAATATAAAAGCTTTTGGTGTGTTCTGTGAATACTTCCAGTGAATTATTAAAATTGTGGCTGGTGAACTACTTAAACTTACAATTGATGTCAGAAGCCAAGGTGGATTGTATGGACTGTGCTCCCTCTAACTTTACAGTCTAACACTTATAACTCTTTTATGCTGATACTTTAGGTTTTTCTTCCAAATATGATGAAATTGTTTGAAATCACTTGAAGTAGCTGTCCTAAAAGTCAAAGTATAGTTATCTGTTACTTTTACTGTAGAGTCTGCATCTTTAAGAAAGTGCTTCTTAACAGTTGCTTGGATCCAGCTCTCAATTTCATTCTGCTCTGTGAAAATTTTCCTCTTATTTCATTCTGTATTTCTTTGCATGTTAGTCACAGTTTCTGAATGATTACTGAATAAAAT
>RJWJ010025610.1:0-23723 GCA_004363605.1 Indri indri | reverse complement strand
TTTCATATTACACTTCTTCTAGGAACTGAATTCATATGTTGAAGCTCTAACTCCCCAGTATCTCAAAATGTTACTGTATCCCTTTAAAGAGGTGATTACATTACAATGAGGCTGTTAGGGTGGGCCCTGATCCAACCTGACTGGTGTCTTTATGAAAAGAGGAAATTAGGACACATAGATGCCAGGGGCGAGCGTGCACAGGGGGAAGACCACATGAAGGCGAGAAGGTGGCCATCTGTAAGCCAAGGGGCGGGGGGGCGGGGGGGGGGGCCTGAGAATGAAACCAAACCTGCTAACACCTTGATCTTGGACTTCCAGCCTCCAGAACTGTCAGAAAATAAATTTCTGTTATTTAAGCCACACAGTCTACGCTATTTTATTATGGAAGCCCTAGCAAACAATTCCCCACCGTTAGTGGCCCTAGCCTTTAACTTCTTTATTTCATACCCCAAGGGGCTGTGAAAATTGTAGCTCAAGTTTACCAAATTTGGCAAATGCTCTCACAGAAAGGAGACTTCGGTGCTTTCTTTTTCTTTCTGAGGGCTTTCCACTTTCCCTTTGATTTTGTCCCAATAATTTCTTACTATCTTGTCAGTTCTGAGATGGTTTTTAAAAGTTTGTTTGTTTTAAAACCGTATCCAGGATTTTTAGTTATTTTCAGTATCTGTCCAGATACCTTCCCCCATGGACCCGCTTTGCAGAAGCTGCAGCTACATTGCGGTGAGGAGTTAATATACTAAAGACATCAACAGTCCCAATTATGGAAGGACTCTAGAAGGAAGAGGGGAGATGGTGGGGGAGAAAGGGGAGGGAGAGAAAAAAACAAAGAAAAGTTACAACCAGCCTGGGCAACATAGTGAGACCTCTGTCTGTACAAAAAATTTAAAAATTAGCCCACCATGGTGGCACACACCTATAGTCCTAGCTACTGAGGAGGCTGAGGCCGGAGGATCATTTAAACCCAGGAGTTTGAGGTTTTAGTGAGCTGTGATAACACCACTGCACTCCAGCCTAGGCAACAAAGTGAGACCCTGTCTTAAAAACAAACAAACAAACAAACAAACAAAGAAAAGTTGAGAAATAAAACAGATGGACACAGAAACTGACAAAGAGGAAAAAATGAAGGGCAGCCTTGAGGCTTCAAGCATGGGAGGAGAAAAAAAGGTGATCTCTAGTAAGAGGTCAAGAAGAAAAGGGAATTTTCAGAGAATGACATGAGTACTGTTTAGAATACAGTTGGCCCTCTGTAACCATGAGCTCTGCATCAATGGAGTCAACCAACTGCAGATCAAACATACTCGAAAAAGCGCGGGCGCAGCAGCTCACACCCGTTATCCTAGCACTTTGGGAGGCTGAGCTGTGAGGATCACTTGAGGCCAGGAGTTCAAGACTAGCCTGGGCAATGCAGTGAGACACTGTCTCTAAAAAAAAAAGAAAAAGAAAAATTAGTGGATGCGGTGGCCCGTGCCTATAGCCTCAGCTACTCTAGAGGCTGAAGCAGGAAGATCATTTCAGCCCCAGGAGTTTGAGGCTTAGCTATGATGATGCCACTGCTCTGCATACTACCCCAGGCAACAGAAGGAGACCCTGTCTGTAAAAAAAAAAAACACAAAAGAATAGAAAGAAAGAAAATATTTGGAAAAAAACTGCATCAGTACTGAACATGTACTTTTTTTATCTTCAGACAAGGTCTCCCTCTGTCACCTGGGCTAGAGTGCAGTGGTATCATCATAGCTCACTGCAACCTCAAACTCCTGGATGCAAGCGATCCTCCTGCCTCAGCCTCCTGAGTAGCTGGGGCTATGGGCACATGCCACCATGCCTGGCTAATTTTTCAAATTTTTTTGTAGAGATGGGGTTTTGCTCTTGCTCAGGCTGGTCTCGAACTCCAGGCCTCAAGTGATCCTCCTGCCTTGGCCTCCCAAAGTGCTAGGATTATAGGCATGAGTCATCATGCCCGGCCTCATGTACAGACTTTTATCCTTGTCATTATTCCCTACACTATATAGTATAACAACTATTTACGTAGTATTTGCATTGTATTAGGTATTACAAGTAATCTGGAGATGATATAAATACATGGGAGGATGTGCCTAGGTTATATGCAAATATTATGCCATCTTATATCAGAAACTTGAGCGTCCTCAGATTTTGATATCTGGGGGAGGTCCTGGAACCAGTCCCCCAAGAACACTGAAGGATGACTGTAATGGTAAGACATGAAAGGGTAAGAAAGAATAACATTTTCAGTCAAATGAGAATTGCTATACAATAAGTACATATCTTAGTACACAAACTCATGTATTAATACAAAGAAATGTAAGTCTATTTTTCCATGACTCAAGTTAACTTTTAGTATTCCCAGACCAGGGAATCTTTATGTAGTCTAGGGATGGGGTAACCTGGTTACTAGTCACCAATTATTCTCCCAAATCTATCATCGAGAGCCTATGTTATTGTTTTTGTTTTACCACCCTGAGGCCTAGGTTTTAAAATTCAAAAGCTAAGAATTGATTCCTTTCTCTCTCGTTTCCCTCAATTTTTTCTATGTCAATGGCGTTGGTTAGGAATGGTTTTGGCTAGAAATAACAGAAAACATGAATACCAGTGGCTTCAGTAACTGAGGGTTGTTTCTCTTACATAACAAGAAGGCACTAGCACTGCTGCTATTGACATTTAAAATAAAAAGAGAAAAAAAGAGAAGGCAAGAAGTGGGCAGGCTAGTACTGGTTCAGGCTGATATGGGACCCAGGTATTTGTCCCAGTAGGAAGGCAAGAAGATGTCAGGGCTGATAATTCCTGGCCTTTCGTTCATGCTCGCAAGATAGCTTTTGTAGGGCTAGCCATCAAACCAATGTTTAAGGCAAGAAGAGAGAAAGACAAAGCAAAACGTTTTCCATAAACCCCCAAAAGATCTCTGCATTTTTCTCATTAGCCATGAGTGTTTTATGGGCATAATTGCAAAAGAAATTACCTCTTATCCAAAAGTCCCTCACCTTCATTATGATGGGACCTGGGTATTTGTCCCGGATTAGATTTGGCAGAACAGGAACTTCTTACAAAGCGGTTCAGGGATGTGGTATTTTAAACACATTATCTACAAATTCTTTGACATGCCCCCCCTTCAAAAAATGGTTCCTAATTCCTCTCCTCTTTTGAGTGGGACAGATTTAATGACTTGCTTTTAATGAAAAGAACATGGCAGAAGTCTGAGACTTCCAAGATAAGGTCATAAAAGACAGGGCAGCTTCCACTTTGTTCCCTTTTGTGTTACCTGCTCTATGGAAAACCACCCGCCATGTCATGAGGACACTCAAGCAGCTCTGTGGAGAGATCCATGTGGCAAGGAACTGAGGCCTCCAGCCAACAGCCAGCACTGACTTTCCAGCCCCAGTCAAGACTCAGATCACTGCTGTCCCAGCTGACATCTTGCCTATAACCTGCTGGGAGAACCATAGCCAGAACCACCCAGCTAAGCCACTCCAGAATTCCTGACCTATAGAAACTATGTGGGGTAATAAATGTTTATTGTTATTTGAAGTCATTAAATTTTGGTGTAATTTGCCAGGTGTAGTAGCTCACGCCTGTAATCCTAGCACTCTGGGAGGCTGAGGGGGGCGGATCATTTGATCTCAGGAGTTCGAGACCACCCTGAGCAAGAGCAAGACCCATCTCTACTAAACAATAGAAAGAAATTACTTGGACAGCTAAAAATATATAGAAAAAATTAGCCAAGCATGGTGGCGCATGCCTGTAGTCCCAGCTACTCGGGAGACTGAGGCAGAAGGATCACTTGAGCCCAGGAGTTTGAGGTTGCTGTGAGCTAGACTGACGCCATGGCACTCTAGCCCAGGCAACAGAGTGAGGCTCTGTCTCAAAAAAAAAAAAAAAAAAAAAATTGGAGTAATTTGTTATACAGCAATAGATAGGTAATAGATTACCTCTAGGCTCCTCAGGTCTTTAGGCAAACCTGCATCCATTTGGATGGATACCTCTTTGTTCTCCCCTGTAGAGTTTTCCTACTGGAATAATGGTTCCACTGCCCCCACTCCCCAGGGACGTTACTTCCACTGAGCTAGGTGACTCTTCTAATGGGCCTTGTATACCTGGAAGACAAAGGACAGAGCCACGGATTCAGCTTAAAAGTAGCAGAAGCCTAATGTCCAGCCATGCTATCTGCCATCTTCCTTCGCAGACAGTATAGGCCAGTTTCAGGCTGTTGATTGCCTACCAAAGAGGTAAGATGGTTACCAAACAATCTAGGCTTTTCAGTGACTCTCCAGATCTTTTCTGGCTCCTGAGATGCCATTCTCCCCAAAGCCTTGACTTGATATGTAGCTGTGGGTTCTTTGTGGATCTAGGAATTGTTCATTTTTACCACAAACAAAGCAATAGTGTGAGAGAGAGATAGATGTTTGCCCTTTCCCGAACTCTTAGCAGCAATTTTAAGGTGCTAAATAATTCCTCTCCTGGGCTTTGGGGGCTGGAAAGTGCTGAAGAGACTAGCCTCATCGCCTAAAACCCGGTTTCTCCCCACATATCCAAGTCTCTACTTTTATAGCAAATTAAGAAGTGTGCCAGGCCGGGCATGGTGGCTCATGCCTGTAATCCTAGCACTCTGGGAGGCCGAGGCAGGAGGATTGCTTGAGGGCAGGAGTTCGAGACCAGCCTGAGAAAGAATGAGACCCTGTCTCTACTAAAAATTAGCCAGGTGTGGTGGCGTACACCTGTAGTCTCAGCTACTCAGGAGGCTGAGGCAAGAGGATTGCTTGAGGTTGAACCCAGGAGTTTGAGGTTGCTGTGAGCTAGGCTGACGCCGCAGCACTCTAGCCCAGGTGACAGAGCAAGACTCTGTCTCCAAAAAGAAGTGTGCCAGTTTGAAAGGGCTTTGAGGGCCTCTCTACTTTGGCAGCTAGGGCAGACTCATTAAAATCACTCTTTCTTCTCTAAAAGGAGGCTGAGGCCTTTCAAAATTGCCTCTGCAACAGGGGCATTATGACTGTATTCATTTCCTGGTATTCCTGTATTCATTGCCGTAATTTGTTACGGAAAAATGAGTGGCTTTAAAAAACAGAAATCTACTCTCTTACAGTTCTGGAAGCTAGAAGTAAAAAAATCAAGGTGTTGGCAGGATCATGCTCTCTTGAAGGCTGCAGGGGAGAATTTGTTCCATGCCTTTCTTTTAGCTTCTGGCATCACCAGCAATACTTGGCATTCCTTGTCTTGTGGCCATATAACTCCAATCTCTGCCTCTGTCCTCACATGACATTCTCCTGTGTGTCTCTGTGTCTGCACATGGTCTTCTTCTTATGAGGACGCCAACCATACTGGATTAGGGGCCCACCATACTCCATTATGACCTCAACTTAACTAATTGTATCTGCAATCACTCTATTTCCAAATAAGGTCACATTGTGAGGTGCTGGGAGTTAGGACTTCATAATTCAATCCCATAACAATGACCTTTTGCATTTCTGACCTAGGCAATTTAATCATGAATGCAAACTCTATTGGGGTGCTTTCACACTGTGTCTGCCTAGGGAATTAGTCATTCTGTGGGATTCCTTCAGGCTTGATCTTGTCACTCTCCACTGGTATTTCTGAAAAATAGATGAGCGCTACACACCAAATTTCCAGCCAGGTCATGGCCTGTGTCTCAGGATGACCCAGCTCTCGTCCCAGGGTTTGTCTTCAGTCCTCATACAGATATGGGATACTCCAGAATGCTAAGACCTCCTGGATGAGCTCCACAAATAGCTGATAGTAATCCTGAGCCAGAAGTTGTATAATAGCTTACTCTTCTATAAATCAACTTTATTTTTATTGTTAGCCCCCTTCATCTGGGGTAGCAAAATTTAGTTTCAGTTAAATGTTTTCCTCATGCTTTACCTAAATTATGCCTAAATTCCAGGGGTCTTACATTAGCATACATGCCCCTCACCAAGGATGCATGTGGTCTTTGCCACCTACCCACTACCACTGTCTTTGAAGTATCATCACAGTCTATCTGCTGCTTAGTCCTCCGCAGGCATCATGGGGTTCTACCTTGTTCCCATCTTAGGATTCCTTTGGGTCCAAAAGTCCTCCAGGCTACCTGCCTGGGTCACCCTTGAGCATACAGGAAATGTAGGGCCAAGGAAAGATCTAATGTTCTCTAAATCTGTCTCTGTTTCCATGTTGTTTTGAAACATGCAGGGGTCTGGGGCACAGGGTCTCTTTCTCTAGGGACACACACTGCATCTGAACTTGCAACGCTTCTCCTCTTCCTTCTCCCCGTCTCCCAGCCCAGGAAATCTTTATTTGGTCTGAGCTCAGGGAATCCTGTCTTACTCTACAATAGGTATTCTTACAAATCTATTTTTCTTCTTTTGAGTTTTTTTTCTGTTCCTCTCTGAAGGCTAGATTTTTGAGGCTCAAAAGCCTATAACTAACTTCTTTTTCTCCTAGGTGAATCCTTTTCTGCAGGAATAAATGTTGAATAGCTCAGCTCACTAAATAGGGGAAAAACCAAATAATGCAAAGACAGACTGATTAATATTTCGAAAACTTATCACACATATGCTATGTCATTTAATCTTTTCAACAACTTTATGAGAAATATTCTCTATTTTACGGTTTAGGAAACATTCAGGTTAGGGCTCCATGGCTAGAAACAGAATTTTTGAATCCATGTCTATCTGGTTCTAGAATCCTGTTCTTGCTATCTCACCAAACACTATCTGTAGGCATTTAGAAATGTAACCTGAACGTTTCAGGCCTTAGCAGCCTACGGGAGCAAATGAGGTCACATCAGCACTTACTCAAAATTTTGCTGGCAGATCACCCCTCATTTACTCACATAGGGCCTCAGCTTCCTTCGGAATGTCTCCCAAGCAGGTTCCCATAGATGTTCAAGGAGAAGTTTCCTTTACTAAGTATTGCTGCTGTCCTGTCTGTGTTCCGTGGCAAGCAGAACTGATGCAAACGTGATGCTGGTGCTGTTTGCTGTGCCTTGAGTGACGAAGTTGTTTTTCCCTGACCCAGGAATTTTATGTTTTCTGCCAACATCCTTTAAACAGCAATAGGCTAAATTTTTAGTTTGTAAGAAGGGTAAAATGAAATCCCAGACCTGACACATGGCACAGGTCTGAGGTCAGATGCTATGACAACCACAAGAAACTGTTCGGAGCCCAGGCAGAACTGCTTGCTATAGCCGTGGCTGGCATAAGAGGCAGGTAAACCAAGAGAATCCAAAGAGGTGTCCCTACTATGTTTCTCTCTCCCCAAATCTTTTTTTTTTTTGAGACGCAGTCTCACTCTGTTGCCCGGGCTAGAGTGCCGTGGCGTCAGCCTAGCTCACAGCAACCTCAAACTCCTGGGCTCAAGTGATCCTCCTGCCTCAGCCTCCCGAGTAGCTGGGACTACAGGCATGCACCACCATGCCCAGCTAATTTTTTCTATATATTTTTAGTTGTCCAGCTAATTTCTTTCTATTTTTTTAGTAGAGACGGGGTCTCGCTCTTGCTCAGGCTGGTCTCGAGCTCCTGAGCTCAAATGATCCACTGGCCTCGGCCTCCCAGAGTGCTAAGATTACAGGCGTGAGCCACCACGCCCAGCCCCCAAATCTTTTTTTAAATTAATTAATTTTTGTTTAAATGGAGATGGGCTCTTGCTCAGGCTGGTCTTGAACTCTGGAGCTCAAGCGATCCTCCCGCCTTGGCCTCCCACAGTGCTAGGATTACAGGCGTGAGCCACCACACCCAGCCTCTCCCCAAATCTTATAAACCACTCTGTCTCTCTCTAACTTTCAACTGAGACTGGGAAAACTAGAGCCATCAAGCGAGAACTCCTTGATTTGTAGCCACTTATCCCACAAATCTACACACAAATGTACTCATCCTGTTCCCTCTTTCCTTCTCATGACAGAAAAACCATCTTTCCTCCAATGCAAGACCTATCCCTTCTTTTGCCCGTGCCTGCATATGGAAATATTCTCTCTCAACTGGGCCCTCTCCGTTGGGATTCAAGTATGCCCAAGGGTTCTCCCCTTCCCACTGTAGCTACACCCTAACCTCTCCTCACCACGTTCAAAACCAAACGTGTCTATATTGTTGTCTACACAACCATCTCCATTTTATCACCTCACACAAACTTTTTATTTTTATTTTTTTAGCCAGTCAAATTTAGCAGTGGGGGGTTGAATACCAACTTTAGTGACACTAATGTTAATAAGTTCTGATAACCCACTGCCATCGGACCAGTCTCACACTCTGAACGTGCTCCAGTCTGATTTCTGCTGACACTGTACCCAACCCACTTTACTGGGGTCACCTAAGACCTCAAAATTGCTGATTGCTATAATTCTTATCAGTCTTTTCTTTTTCTTTTTTTTAGAGAGAGGGTCTCATTCTGTCACCCAGGTTGGAGTGCTGGAGTGCAATGGCATGATCATAGCTCACTGAAGCCTCGAACTCCTGGGCTCGAGCAATCCTCCTGCCTCAGCCTCCCAGAGTGCTAGGATTACAGGCATGAGCCATCGTGCCTGGCCAATATGTTAGTCTTGAACTCCCGGCCTCAAGCAATCCTCCTGTCTTGGCCTCCCAAAGTGCGGGGATTATAGACGTGAGCTGCACCCAGCCTTATCAGTTTTTTTAAACAGAGTTTGGCCCGGTGCTCACTCCCTCCTTCTCCGCTTTCCTGGAACCATGCCCTGCTGATTTTCCTCCTGGCTCTCTGCCCTTCCTCCCTCCTCTGCAGCTGTTCTTCTCACTAGCCTTTCAGTGTCCACAAGCTTGCCCAGAACCATGTCTCTTTTCCTTCTGTGGGACAGGAAATCCTAACATATCCTCAGCTTTAATCATCAGAAATAAATACGATTTATATTTATAAATTTCAAGTGTTATATAAGTACACTTAATCCTTATATTTATTTTACATAGTTTATATTTAACAAGGCTGCATATTTTCCTTGAAAGAACACGGGCCTTAGACTCTGATCTGGATACAAACCTTGGCTTTTTTCACTGACTGTCAGAATCACCTTAGGAAGAGTCAACTGCCCTGCTCTCAGGTTCTTCCTCTATAAAATTGGGGACAGCATCCCCTTATGAGCTGCACAGAACTGCACACAATTCCTTTTCTCCTAAACCATGGGGGGAAAAAAGTTAGATCACACCTCACTCCCTACACCAGGTTAAACATCAAATGAATTAAATATTGAAATGTAAAAAATAAAAACCACACATGTATTGGTGGAAATGGATAAAAACCTTTATACCTGTGTAGTGAGAAAATCCTTATAACAAAAAACTCCAAATCCATTTTTTAAAAGATCAAAACAATAAGCTATATAAAGATAAAAATCTTTAGCATGGCAAACAAAAAGCCTCTTAATTAAAGTCAAATGACAAAATGACAAACCGATGTCAAAATTTGAGACCACCGCTGAATAACTAAGCCCCCCTAATCTGAGTTTATTGCTTAAGTATGCTGGTAGCCAGACATAATCACATTGCACAACACACATTGCTGACCCTAGTTTTAGGAAGTATGATGGTATTGGTTGTGTTTGGCTATAGAGGCAGGAATGTGTTGTATTGACCATAGACGCGTGTTTACTGATGTGAGACCACAGATGCTGAGCTAACTTTCAAAGCACAAGGCTGTTCCTGATTGGTTGGTTTTCAGAGGTGTGTTCAGTGAACTAATTTGCCAGTGATTGATTAGACAGGTTTATAACTTGTTCCAGTAGTTACTTCTTACCATGATTATAGAGCAGTCAGTCTTTTCTTAGGAGTATGGGGACTCATTCTCAGGGAGAAATTTTTTTTAAACTCATTACATAGAAAGAGTCAATCTTCCTATTACATAAAGAGCCCCTAGAAGTTGAGAAGAAAAAGACCTGCAAACCAATAGGAAAATAAGAAAAGAACTCAAACAGAAAAATAAATACAAATGGTACAGAACATTAAGAGGAAAAGAACAACCTCAACCTCATTCATAGCGAATGTTTTCTCTAGCACGGGGGTGGGGAACCTGCAGCCTTAAGGCCACATGTGGCCTTCTAGGTCCTTCAGTGCGGCCTTTTGACTGAATTAAAATTTTACAAAATAAATTCTTTTATTTTTATTAATACATTTTTGTCCGTCTTTTATATTTTTATTTTTAAAATGAATGCATTTAAAATGCCAAAGAGCTTTTCTGTAGCTACTTTGAGCTGAGGAAAAAAAACAAATAAATAAAATGCCAAAGAATAAAATAAGTTTCAATGAAATAATCCTCCCAGGTTGCCCGGCACAATTAGAAATGAGTAAACCATAAGGGCTAAATTGATGGCTGCTACGCTCATGATTTAGTTCTAACTTCCCCCAACTGACTGGCGCCACAACCACATGAGGCCAGGCGTACGTGAGTCTGTTATCCGCTTTTGACAACGGTGCACTGTATTTCTGTTTAAAGTGGAATTTGTGAATAGTTGCACAGCTCAATAGTACTTTTTTTTTTTTTTTTTGAGACAGAGTCTTGCTTTGTCGCCCCAGCTAGAGTGTAGTGGTGTCATCATAGCTCACTACAATCTCAAACTCCCAGGCTCAAGTGATCCTCCTGCCTCAGCCTCCCGAGTAGCTGGGACTACAGGCACACACCACTGTGCCTGGCTAGTGCCTGGCTAGTGCCTGGCTAATTTTTCTATTTTCAGTAGAGATGCGGTCTCGCTCTTCCTCAGGCTGGTCTCAAAATAACTCCTGACCTCAAGCGATTCTCCTGCCTCTGCCTCCCAAAGTGCTAAGATTACAGGTGTGAGCCACCGTGCCTGGCCACAACAGTATTTTTTAATTCTGTCTGCTTAACAGCCCATCATGTCAAAGAAGACCAAAAGAACACTGAAGGAAGAAAAGAGATTTTTAATGAGAATTGGGAATTGCAATATTATCTTGTTTCTACTAAAGATAAGATGGTTTGCTTGCTTTGTGATACTGCAATATCAACATTAAAGAAATTCAGTGCTCATCAGCATTGTAACACTCATAAGGACCACAAATATTTTAAATTAGAGGGAAAGGCATGGAAGGTTGTACTGCAGAAATTATAATAAAAGATGAAAAGCAAAAGCTAAGATAATTCTTTCAAGCATCAATAAGACCTGGAAATAATGCCACGGAAGTAACTTATGGAGTACCTTATGTACTCGGGGAAAAAAGGAAAGCCATTCAGTGATGTAGAAATTGTGGAAGAATGCATTGTCGAAATTGTAGGATGCTTAGACCTCAATAACGTTTCAAAGTACAAACAATTGCCTCTTTCGAAGGGAACCATAACTGATTGGCAGCATGAATTAGCCTTCAACTTAACAGAACAACTTCATGCGATACTTCAAAAAGAAGATATATATTATTCAATCGCTTTGGATGAATCAACTGATACTACTGACTTGGCGCAGGTTTTATACTTCATTCGGGTCAAAACAGAAAATGTTCTTTGCTATGAAGAGTTACTCACTTTGGACACTCTTGCAAACATAACAAAAGGAATAGATATCTTCAACAACTTTCAAGATAAATGTCGTGAAGTTGGACTGAACTGGGTAAAATTAGTGAGCATATGTACAGATAGTGCACCTTCCATGACAGGAAAACATGAAAGGTTTATTGCACCGATAAAAAAAAGTATTAACAGATCCAGATGCTCTCATTTCTTTTCATTTTATCTTGCATCAGCAAAATCTCTGTGCTAAAGCTACTATTTTAAGTGACACTTTGCAACAAGTTATAAGCATTCTTAACTATATTGGTGCAAATGCAACACAGCATCATCAGGTTGGTAACATGCTAAAGTTGAACCATAAGGTATCCAGTGCGGATTTGTCATATTATTCTCAAGTGCGTTGGCTATCTCAGGGACACGTGTTAGCCAGAATTTTATCCCTTTGAGAACAGATACTTACATTTTATGAAGAACAGAATCAGCAATGTGAATTATTGAAAGAAGATTTCTATAGGAATGCAGCCTTTCTGTGTGATATCATGTCAAATTAAAATGACCTGACTATTTCTTTGCAAGGTAAAACTAAGTCTATATATATGATATGTGACAAAAAATCCAAGCATTTAAAAAAAACTTATCATTTTTCTTTTTTTTTTTTTTTTTTGAGACACAGTCTCACTCTGTTGCCTGGCCTAGAGTGCCGTGGCGTCAGCCTAGCTCACAGCAACCTCAAACTCCTGGGCTCAAGCAATTCTACTGCCTCAGCCTCCTGAGTTACTGGGACTACAGGCACGTGCCACCATGCCTGGCACTTTTAGTTGTGCAGCTAATTTCTTTCTATTTTTTTAATAGAGACGGGGTCTCACTCTTGCTCAGGCTGGTCTCGAACTCCTGAGCTCAAACAATCCGCCCGCCTTGGCCTCCCAGAGTGCTAGGATTACAGGCGTGAGCCACCATACCCAGCCAAGATCCTCAGATTTTAAACACTGTTTCAGTTCAATAAACTTTAATAGTATTGCATGAATTACGGCACTTCAAGCTCTTTAGGGGTAGACAGAGTCTCTCACATGTTAAAACCATGTTGATTTAGTATCATACCAGTGCCTCTTGGTAGAATTGTTACACAAGTCCTCTTTGCTGATATTTTGTAATCTAGGTTTACTCTGGAGAGTTACTTCATTATGATCTATTTTAAATTACCCAAGTGCCCTCCTTTTAATAGACAAATCAAGTCTTATCCTGGTGTTCTAATTCTATCATTTCTGGGGTGTACCCTCCTAGAAGCCCTGAGAATTCAGTGGTGATATCTGAGGGCTTAATTTTGTTTTCTTTTTTTTTTTTGAGACAGGGTCTCGCTCTCGCTCAGGCTGGTGTGGAACTCCTGAACTCAGAGTGATCCTCCCGCCTCGGCCTCCCAGAGTGCTAGGATTACAGGTGTGAGCCACCGCACCCGGCCAAGAGGGCTTAATTTTATATGGAGGAAATTTCAGAGAGGGATTCTTGGTCTTCCTGCAGGTAAGGAATTGTAGGGATTTGTAGGGCTTGTAGGGACATAGGAAATGGGACAATGGTAGCTTTAGGTGACCACCTGTCTGTATATGGGGGTGGCACATACAACCTTATTCTTGAATCATCGGCTCTGGTCATAATCAAGACAAAAGAAACTAAACAATTGGGAGGGCTTTCTACAGGTACTTGAAGATTCTCCGGTTTTCTTCCAGATGCTTAATAAGGCTTTACCTTTCCTGGGAATTTGTGGATAAGCATCATTTCCCCAACGTATTACTTCATATTGTCAAGATAGGAGCTTATAGGTTTTCACCGTAGACATTTCAAGACACCTTAGTCCCAGAATCTCTTAAAGAAAAACGTCTCTGCTGTGCTTTCTTTCCCCCTCTTGTCTCTCAGCTTCAAACCTGCCACTCTAAACTCTGATATGATATAAAAAATATTTTCCCACACTCCTTTGCCAGCTGGCTTCCTATTAAGTTCTACTGATAAGAAGTACCAGGGGCTGGGGAAGGTGGCTCACACCTGTAATCCTACCCCTTTGGGAGGCCAAGGTGGGAGGATTGCTTGAGGAGAGGATTTCAAGACTATCCTGAGCAAAAGCAAGACCCCATCACTACAATAAAATAGAAAACAATTAGCCTGGCATTGTGGCGCACACATCTGTAGTCCCAGCTACTTGGGAGGCTGAGGCAGGAGGACTGCTTGAGCCCAGGAGTTTGAGGTTGCAGTGAGCTATGATGACACCACTGCACTCTATCCCTGGTGACAGAGCAAGACCCTGTCTCAAAAAAAAAAAAAATAGGAAGGAAAGGAAAAGGGGGTTTCTTTTTTTTTGTATATGTGTTGCCCCAGCAGGGGCAGTTGACTCCAATCTCCAAATTCTCTCAACACTTCCAGAGGTAGACTCATTGGGCCATTTCAGAGGTAGCAGCAGCAGTTGGCAGGCATTTCCTTCTGAGGTCTGCACATGTAGTCTGCAGGGTCCACCCTCCCCTACACCCTGGGCTCCTACATTCTAGTAACCAAACCCTTCCCTCTTGTTTCTCAGCTTTGAAGGTGGTAGCCACTTCCTGTAGTTACCATCTTTGGGTTATTGCTCTATCACCTGTATAACCAATTCCCTACACTGAATACCCTCTGTTGTGGGTCTGCAGCTGGCTAAGCTGGGCAGCCTGGTGGAGAATAACGAGCGGCTGTTTGACCACAGCAGGGCACCCATGGCGCCTACTTTTCTGAGACCAGAAGGATGGCTCCCACAAAAACGAAGGCTGCGTGCACTGTGGTGGCTACCGCCAACGGCAGTCTCAGCCTCCTGAGCTCTCCTCTTCTGTCCCTATGGCCTAGACCATTCAGCCTTTAAGTCCTAAACTACAACCCAGTCATTAAAGGTCTATTTAAAGTTGAAAAAAAAAATACCCTCTGTTGAAATACTTATTGTGGTTTTTGTTTTCTTAACTGGACCCTGATCAATATGCACCATATAACTGACATCTGTTTAGTATATAACTGAGTAGAGGGCAGAGCTCTCCTGATCCTGGGGCTCCATGGTTAGTCAGTCCGATCTAAACTAAAAAAGAGACAACCAAACTTTTACGGGTCTTGGGAGATGGAGAGGAATGATACGAATGGTGGATAGACTCAGTGTATGGTCCCCAACCAAGACAGCGCCTTCTGAACCGAAGTGTCAGGGTTAGAGCCTAATTGTAGCATCTGGTGCCACAATAAAAGCAAAGCCAAATTGAAGAGAAATGTAAAGCAGAGAAGGACCTGGATATCCCTGATGAACTCAGGGTTCATGTTGCTCCAAGTCCTGGAAAGATAAGGCAAAATGTTCTGGAAAAAAACCAGACTCAAAATTTAAAGTTGTATTTGTTTATTATGACCGATCTTTACACAGAAAAAAGAAATGGGTGAACATACACAGTACTGGCTCAACTCCCAGTCTTTTTAATATTAATACTTTAAAGTTTTTAGTGTCTGTTTTCCAAACCTTTATCCATACCACATATGTAGAACCAGCATCAGAATGTGAGTCACAAGGTATTTCTGAAAATTGGTTTTCTCTTCTGGAGCCAAGGTCTCTTGTGACCCGGGAGCTGTGGATGTATCTGGCAGGGAAGTGGTAAGTGGAGTCTTCATCAGTAGACAGAAGATAATTGCAATTCATTGGATACTGTATCTGGGGACTTATGGGAGTATGAGATCACCAGATGACTCCAAAAAGTGGGACTGATGGAATAGTAGGGGTGGAAAATAGCCAGGAGGAAGGAACTGTCACTTAATTAAGGATCATTTTTATAAGAGCCTGTGCCAGATGCTCTACACATATTAACTGCCTTAACTCTTCCTAGCCTCTTGGATGGTTACATCATGATTTACATTTTACAAATTAAGAAAGTGAGGTAATAAAAATTAACTAGTTCCCCCAAGGTCACACAGATAGAGACCAAGTTACGAAAGGAATTATTTTCTTTCTTCCCTCCTGCACTACACGCCCTTGTGGTCATCTAAGTGACGCAAAAAAGATGCTTATCAGCCAGGCACAATACCTCATGACTGTAATACTAGCAGTTTGGGAAGCCCAGGAGGGATAATAGCTTGAGCCCAAGAGTTTGAGACCAACCAGAGCAACATGTCAAGAATCCGTTTCTACAAAAAAATAGAAAAAATTAGCAGGGTGTGGTGGCATGTCTATAGTCCCAGCTACTTGGGAGGCTGAGGCAGGAGGATCACTTGAGCCCAGGAGTTTGAGGTTGCAGTGAGCTATGACACCACTGCACTCTAACCCAGGAAACAGAATGAGACCTTGTGTCCAAAAAAAAAAAAAAAAAAAAGTTACTATTCTTATAGTTCAATTCCTTATAGACCAAATGCTTGTGGATTAACCAAGTAATTTAAAAGCCATTTACAACCAATCTTACCTCACAGGTCCCATAAATATAGATAAGTGGGTCAGATTCGGCCCTTGGGATATAGTCTACAGGCTCCTGTTTCAGGGCTTTCAGTTGAGACTCTAGTATGTTCAACAGGGTTCCTTCTCCTGGTATGTCCTGAATTCTATTTTTGTTTTGAGACAGAGTCTAACTCTGTTGCCCTGAGTGCTGTGGCATCAGTCTAGCTCATAGCAACCTTAAACTCCTGGGCTCAAGCGATCCTCCTGCCTCAGCCTCCCCTATAGGCACGCACCTTGATGCCCACCTTTTTCTGTGGGGTCTCATTCTTGATCAGGCTGGTCTCGAACTCCTGATTTCAAGTGATCCTCCTGCCTCGGCCTCCCAGAGTGTTAGGATTACAGGCATGGGCGCCCAGCAGGACCTGAATTCTAATCTTTTGTCTCATCAGCGTTACGAACCTAATGACAACTCTTCTCTCCTTTTCAGCCTAGTTTTTAGCCTCTGCTCTGAGCAGTTTCAAAACTCTGCAATTATCTTGATGGGAATACGAGTTATGTGGTTTATAACCCTCAAATTTCTAACTTTGTCTCTCTAGCCTTAGGAGATGGCCAGGATATCTGCCAGTTTCTCCATTCATCATCCACAGTGTTGATTATTGTCTTACACTGAAGAGTAGGCTCATGCTAACAGGCAAAGAGGTTGCAAACATGAGTTCACCTCTCTCTAGAAAAGTAGCCCCTTTAGTTCTCATTGTTTTAGTAGGTCACTAATGCTTTTAAGAAGGCAATTCTATATTTTTATCTGGCTTTACTCATTCACAATGTTATTTGCTTTTCATGCTGAAAAAGCTTTCCTGAATTATAATTCTTAAAACTTAAAAGGCAAAAAGGGGACCAACTAGCTGGGTGCAGTGACGAGTGCCTGGCTCAACAGCTTCTCTTTTTTATTTAACTCTGTATCTTGCAGCTTTCACATCAGTAATTTTTTTACTGCTTTATAGTATTCCCCATTGTACCACCATTTCTTTAGTGTTTATTATGGACATTAAGGTTGTTTCTAAGTTTGTTATTACACAATGCCACAACAAAAATTTTTTACATGCTATTCTACATACATGTGAAGACAACTTTATGAAATTCCTAAAGATAGAAATGCCAAATTTACCTCCACAGGATTTTCAATTTTCTATTCATAGCAGGCAGCATATAAGAATGCCTATTTCCACATGCTCTTGCCAAGATGGAAAAAACACACTGTACACACACACAAACAAGGAAACACAACAGAAAAACCCTTTATCTTTATTAATCTGAAGGGCAGAAAAACATATTAGTGTAAGTGACATTATGTACCTTTTCACATAGTTAAGAGCCATTTATATTTCCTTTGTTGAAAATGATGTCTCTTGGGAAAATAAACTTTTCTAATTTTCTTACTGAGTTGTTTTTTTTTAATGAATTGGCATACGCTTTACATAAAGGAAATTAGCTCTTTGTGATGAACTGCAACTATTTCTTCTGCAGTCTGCCATATCCTCCAACTTTCCTTGATGGTAGTTTGTCTCATGCAGAACTTTTAATTTTTATGTAGATGATTTTTATTTTTAAATTATGGTAAAATATACGTAAGTCAATTTTTATTTCTAATAATCATTCTAATTTTCAGATTCTCAACCTTTGCACAGCTTTAGCACTCCCTGAGAAATTAAGCAAGCTCACATCCTTTCCACAAGAAGAGGAAGAAGTAGCAATACATTCGTATATTCTAATGACTGACACAAAACATGTATTAGTTTCTGACCAAAAGGCATACATGGTAGGAGTAGCAGAAAGACTATAGAAATGAATTGATCTTAAAACTAACTTCAGTCAGGAAGACTTCTTCACAGACAAGTGGTTAAATATATAAATCTTAAACATATCACACTATAGGCTATTTTCCACCCCTTTGTGGTCATGGACTATAACAAAGATTTAAGTAGGTAGCTTTTAATTTGAGGAGTTCCAACACTGTCTACCCCACAACATAAAGTGAAATTGTGCTTAGAAAAATACTGGTTTGATGAGAAGATAGACTTTAGTCCGTTTTAAAAATATTTGGTTAGTTTCTAACTACACTTCATTTCGTTACAATCATTACTCAGAAGGCAATCACTTTTTTTGAATTGTACCCATAATTACCCTAACAATATTGACATAGAAGGCATCAAATATGCAAAGACTAAAAGAATTTCAATTACAAAATTTGGAGGAAAGAAGCTTAATGACATAAATACATTGATAAATTTAAGCTAGAATTAGTTCTAGGACACTTTATTGTATTTTTATGTTAAAATGATGGAGGACTAGACACCAGCTGAAATACTGTTAAAACTACTGTTTGTTTGCTAATAGTTGTTCATATTAATGAAACAAAAGATCAATAGTCTTTAAGGGTAAGACACGGCAAAACCCAAGTATCATACTTTCTATTTCTGTCCATAAACACAAATAAAAGTCAATATCCAAATGATAAGAAAATAAACACATGGTTATGTTTCAGGTTCCACAACATAAGATATTATGACATAACTCTCCTATAGTAAATTCCCATTTTTTTTCCTGGAATAGCAGATTAATAGAAATGTGAATTTCCAAAAACCCAGATAATTTAGTAACTAATTTTGATTTTGACACCAGATACCATGGCGTGAAAAGCTGTAAAACCCAAATGTTCTGTGTCACTTAGCAAAGAAACGACAAGGGAGAATTCTTTGCTCACTACTTCATTCTAGACCCAGTTCTTGCTTACTCATTCAGTTCCAATGCTCCCAAACTGTCAATCCACCCCATCTAGCCTCATCCCGACTCTTAACTCATTTTGCATAGAGTCCAGTTTCCTTTTTGTTAACTAATTCCAAATTTTCTAGAAAACTGATTTTCTGACTTAACATTGATCTTAATCCATTTTAAATCAATGGAAATGCTATGATGCTTAAATTTTAATTAAACTAGAGATGGAAATCAGATTATTTCAGTGCTATGTATACATTTCACATGCTCTGTAGATATATGTGAAAAAAGCAAGAGAACTAACACTTTAAACTGCATGGATTCCTTAATTACTTAGAATAGTATAATCTTGCTTTGATTACTAGTCATGAAAAAAAGACTAGCAAAGGCCATAAAACATGCATTTTTTTGAGAAAGAAAATGGCACTTGAAAATTTCTTGGAGTTGGCCAAGGCATTTTCACATCCATAAGGACTGTAAAACTTAGTGCATCACAGTTATAAATAATGGAAAGAGAGGGAGACCCTTGCTTATTACTGAGTTTTGCAGAAACACATTTGTATATTCTTTCCTTGTAAGCACACAGTCCTTTAATTAAAGACAATGAGTGTGCCTACAGAGCAGAATTTATGACAAATTTATAAATATTCTATATAGAAAAGAGAGCTTCACAATCCAGCTTCACTAGATTACAAAACACTCCTTCTACTCATGCATTACTTTGCACATCTCTGAAACATCTGAAAAATACTTTTCTGTGAATTACTACGCTGTAGGGAATGAGCACTTTTAGATACATTACAATTATCCCTAGTAGAATTTGGCATCTTTCTTCCATTAACCGAATGCCTCAGCTGGATCTTAAAAGAAGGCTGCCAATTTTCATCTCTTGAGCCTCTCCGAGGTTTTGAATGCTCTATGTCAGTTTGCCTTTTTAAGTTCTTATCTTTGGAATTCTTCCTCTGTCCATTTAGCAATCTGTCTGGAGGTGAGGGGGTAGCCCGTAACTGATATTCATCTGGGGATCCTTTTTGCCGGTTTGGCTTCATTTGTTCTTTATCCACCTCTTTCTGAAGTTGTAATGCCAATAACCTGTCCTGTTCTTCCTGTTTATGTCTCTCAAATAGTAGATGCTCCAAATCTATCAGTTTTTGGGTTAAGTTTATTTCTGTTTCCTCCTGATCTGAGGAAGATTTAGGGAACATTTTTCTTCTTTTTGCAGAAAAGCATGGATCCCCGACTGCTTTAAACAAAGATTCCTCATTTTTTCTTTTGGAAATATCCTTACTGATCTGGTGAGACTCTTCATGTTCTGTCTCAACTGTGCTGTTTCCAATTATCTGTGTCATACCTGATATAGTGCACCCACTCTCTGTTTTGCCATAAGGCTCAACTGCGGCTTCTTCAGAGTAGGGAACTCTGGTTTGAGGTGCCTCATGATTTAAGACACACAACTCTTTATCATGATTGTTTAGTTCTGCTTTGACTTTTCCTTCAAGGCACCGTTCTGCACTATAGGCACATAACCATGGCATAGATGACTCTATTGAAGACTTTGTAACTTGTTCTTGAATTTCAAGGCATATTTGTGGAGAAAGTGTTGGCATATCTTCTTCAGCTTCTGTGTCTTGCCATGTAGGACTTTTCACATCACTACTGTCCATTTCCTGCAGAAAACAGAAAAAGACTGAGTGAACCAAGGGAAAACATCAAATCATGACATATAATGGAATCATGATAAATACATCTAATTATACTGATACCATAGCTGAACTGTCATATACATTATTAAGCTTTACCAATGAGACATATTAATTCTTTCCTAATAGTATCGTTCTTCTGTATGCCAATTTAGATTAAGCCATTACTTCACTTTCACTCCCACGAAAACCTGCAGATTAAAACCCATAAACTAGATTCTACGTGTGGCCAATAGCTGGCATCAAGACCAAATATCCCAGCCCCACAATGCCCCCCCCCACCAATCCTCAACTCCAGTATGAGCCAGACTATATGGAGTTGAACCCTCCCTCTATTAACTCTGCTTGAGAGACTTTGCATAAGACTCTTAAATGCTTTGTGCCTCTGTTTTCTTAACTGTAAAATGGATACAAGAAGGATAACTACCTTACAAAGTTAGTGGTTGTGATTAAGATTAAAGAACGTAATACATACACTATGTGGCACATAGTAAATGTTCGCTAAATGTTAGGTACTTTAAAACCACTTAGCTGAATTGAAAAAATGTTAGGAACCTGTGAGTAAAAGATTAAAAAAATTTCTGCGTGGGAAACTGAATTCCCCTTTCTAGTTCTGTCTTCCTGGAAACCTGATATAGTGTCACCTGTGTTACTAGGCCACATAGCTTATGGTAAAAATGGCCCCTGAATGGTGAACTGCACCTGTACTATTAATAGAACTGTAAGTGCTCTATAAACACCCAGCGGGAAGCCAAAGCTTGGGGCTTCTTTAAGTGACATAACTCTTTTGACTGGGTGGGTTCCATACCAGGACCCCTAGAAGCTACAACCATGGGTTGTTACGAGAAATAATTGACTCTTACATGGCATGCAACTTCTAAGCCAGAATGATTACCACACTGGCTTGTGTGGTCTTGTTTCTAAGCCATCACTCAGGAGCGCTGTGTGAGGACTCCTGCTGAATACACATGGCTGATGCTGTCCAACTAGCATGCTTTGTTTCCCATCTTATAATATTGTAACTGAACGGCTAGTGCCAGGTAGAACCTATTCTGTTTTCTGAGTTTGATTATCTAGGTCAGAGATCAGTAAACTATGGCCGGTGGATAAAATACAGCCTGCTGCCTGTTTTTGTAAACTAAGTTGTATTGGAACATAGGCAGGATCATGTGTTTGCATATTGTCTACAGATGCTTTCACACCACAATGGCATAGCTCAATAGCTGTGACTGAGACTATATTGACCACAAAGCCTAAAATATTTACTATCTGGCCCTGTAGAGAAAAAGTTGGCTGACCCCTAGCCTAGGTGAACCTGAGATGACTAAGAAAGGGTACTCCATTAACTATAGTGACTTTATTTTTTTTGTTTGTTTACTATGAGATAGCAGACAGATATAGTGATTTAAAAAAAAATTATAAAACCACAGGTATTATAACTTATGGCATTAATAAGCCTGCTAAACTTCAGCATCAACATACCTTAGATATGGAGTTTTTCCTGACTTCTTGTACAACTTCAGACTGTGATGCTGACCCAAATTGAGATTTAGGTGATAAATACCTTTGAAAAAAGTTTACCAAAGTTTGAATCCTTTGAAAGACAGAAGTACACACCCAATATAATAAAGCCAGAGTAATTGTTTATGCCTAGGGTTGTCTGATTTGCTGCTTGGCTGATTTATCAGAGTGTATGTATTTCATATTCTTGCCTCAGGTATTTTGACCTAACTTCAGGACAAAACTAACTCCAGGACAAAAATGGCCGAGTATTGACATTTTAGTGAAAAACAGTACAAAAGGGAGTAAAAATCAAATCTAAATACTTCTTAATGCTTGAAAAAAATTTTAAAAGGGCAGACGGCATCAGAACGATGCAAGACTATAATGGAAATGACATTTTAAGCCAGGAGACAGGACATGTTAGTTTCTTCTTTATATGAGAAACTCCTTCATTACATTTTTTTTGCTTCTACTACTGGCGAAAAGTCCATGATTAGATTATTTACCATCTTCGTATGGTGATTTTATTACATATACTTAAAAGGGGGGGGGGTGGGATTCTGATTTGAATTGCATTGTATCCAGAGACCAGTTTGAAGAGAACTGACATTTAGCAATACTGTAATATCAGGCATCTTGCAATCCATGAATACTATACATTTAATAAAATACAATTTTCTCCGCAGGTGTTTCAGATTTTTTTTTTTTTTGAGACAACAGTCTTGCTGTGTTGCCAGGGCTGGAGTGCGTGGAATTAGCCTAACTCAGAGCAACCTCAAACTGCTGGGCTCAAGTAATCCTCCTGCCTCAGACTCCCAAGTAGCTGGGACTACAGGTGAGCGCCACCATGCCTGGCTAATTTTTTCTATTTTTAGTAGAGATGGGGTTTCACTCTTGCTCAAGCTGGTCTCGAACTCCTGCCCTCAAGTGATCCTCCTGCCTTGGCCTCCCAGAGTGCTAGGATTACAGGCATGAGCCACTACTCAGCCAGGTCTTACAGATTTTTCAATAAATTTATTTCTAAGTACATTTTATCTTCTGATGCTATTATAAACAGAATTTAAAGCTATGTTTTACAACTGACTTTTCATACAGATTTTATATCTGCAACCTTGCTAAACTCTTATTAATTCTAAAAACTAATTATTTGAAGTCCTGGGTTTTCTACATAATTATGCCACCTCTGAATAATGAGAGCAGCTGCTTCTTTTCTTTCCAAACTCCTATTTTTTATCACCTTACTGTGCAGACTGAAATCTCCAGTACTATTTTGAATAGCAGTGGCGGGTAGCAAGCCATCCTGTGATTTTCTGACCTTAAAAAAGAAATGATTTCAATGTTCTACCATAAAGTATAATACCTGATGTAAATTTTTTGGTAGAAATCCTTTAACAGATTAAAAAAGTTTCCTTCTTTTACTACTTTGTTAAGAATTATCATCCCATTTGTTTCATATTTAAACAGTTAATGGGTTAACTTGCCTAACTCACTTTTTACTATTAAATTAGACTGGAGTGCTGTGGCACAATCAAAGCTAACCGTAACCTCAAATTCCTGGGCACAAGTGATCCTCCAGCCTCAGCCTCCCAAGCAGCTGGGACTACAAGCCCAAGCCACTATGTCTGGTTAAATTTTATTTATTTATTTGTTTGTATGTATGCCTGTATTTATTTATTTAAGAGACGAGGTCTCATTCTTGCTCAGGCTGGTCTCGAACTACTGACCTCAAGCAATCCTCCTGCCTCAGCCTCCCAGAGTGCTAGGATTACAGCTCTGAGCCACCTTGCCCAGCCACTGGCTAATTTTTTAATTTTTTTTTTGTAGAGATGGGGTCTCACTATGCTGCCCAGGCTGTTCTCAAAATCCTGGCCTCAAGCCATCCT
>RJWJ010025609.1:0-23758 GCA_004363605.1 Indri indri | reverse complement strand
CTTGCTGGCAAAAGGAATTACTTTTGCCTTTTGTGCTGGTGCTGGAAATGTTTTTTAAAAGTTGACATGGAAATGCTGGAACACGATTTTAAAATGAGGTTTGAATTTTAACCTGGAGCCATAGAACCTGGAGAGACTTTCAAACTCGTCCCTTCCAAATTCCTCCCTGCCCAGGGGACGAGACTATATGCCGTGGGAGAAGTGGCTTAGTAATGTCACAATCTGTCAGTGGCCAGCCTGGCCCTGAAGCCAGGGCTTCTTCAGGACACTATGTGGAGCTGGACGTGCCGCTGAAACCCAGCAGCCCGAGTCATCAGATAGGAGTGACAATGGGTGGAATTATGAAACCATACGCTTCCCAACGACCTACTTTTTAATGTATCCAACATTTCAGAAATACTTGAGGTTTAAATTCTTCTGTTATTTTTTTTTAATCTGGTGATTTAAAATATAACTACTTAAGTCTTAACCCTGGGAATCAAAGTTCCTTTTCTGAGCACCACAGAACAATCGCTTTACAGATTGTCCTGACTCCACAAAGAGGGAACCTGTGGCAGAAGGAAAGGTCCACACCTGCGTGCGGGCTGGCAGGGGAGCTGCATATTCCTTGTGTTTCTGCACTGTGCTCACCTAAGTAATCTTTACATTTGAAAACTTGGTACTTTTTAATTAATAATAACAAAAAAAATTTTAAAACCCTAAGTACTTTATCTCAGCATATGGAAACATGGAAACAAGGAAAAAAACAAGAAAATGTTCAAAACAGAGAAGTTGTTAAAAATGGCTCTCTCTCTAGGAACAAAGATGAAATCTAAAAGCTTGGAAACAGGAGCATTTGTGAAAATTTTAATATTCTTTTCCTTACAGTGGACCACTCCCAAATCGTGTAAGCTTTGGTCCCCACAAAAGCAGATCCACCCCTGCACTGGTTGAAGGAAGAGAATGACATTCAAGAGAAATGTGAATCACATATTTTCCTACTGGCAAAGAAGAAGAAAATAAACTTAAAAAAAAAAAAAAAGAAAAGCAATCCTAACTACAAAATAGCTAGAAGCAGGAAAATCTGCAAACAGCCAAAATTCAGCAGAGAAGTGAGCATAGCCCAGGCCGCAGCTTTGCATCCTCACAGCTCCGTCCGTTTCCTTCTAGTATCCGTCGCATCCCCAGGGTTCAACTGGTATGACGGACACTAAACGGGCTTCTAGAAAATTTCAACAAGATTCCTCATTTAGAACCTGCTCCTCCCTGCAAGACTCAGCTTGGAGCTCCAGGCCAGAGAATGAAATCTCATCTCTGCCTTGTAGTCCTCAAAGACAGCCCAGCTCCCATAGGCAGACACTGTCTGCTGTGGTTTGACGGCATGCCCCAGATTTTATGTGTTGAAAACCTAATCCCCAGATTCATATGTTGATTGGAGATAGGGCTTTTCGGAGGTAATTAGGATTAGACAAGGCCATGAGGGTGGGGCCCCCATGAAGGGACTGGTGGCTTTATAAGAAGGAGGAGAGAGACCTGAGCTGACGAGCACTCTCTTGCCCCCTGGCCATGTGATGACCTCTGCCACGCTATAACACAGCAAGAAGGCCCTCACCAGATGCCGGCACCATGCTCCTGGACTTCCCAGCCTCCATAACTATAAGCTAAATAAACTTCTTTTCTTATAAATTACCCATTCTATGGTACATGCTGTTATGGCAACAGAAAACAAACTAAGACATTGTCCTTCGCGAACAAATGGGGAGCAACAGACCCAGGGTCTGAGGGCCTTGTGGTTTGTGTATCTTTTTCCCACTGTGAGGATGAAATTGTCCTGAGCCATTGACACTCTTCCATTGTTAGTTGTGCAATGACTGACTGTCGGTGTTAAGCATGTGATGTCCTTTCCAGCCCTGGTCCTACCAATAATATACCGATCCACTCATAAAGCATGCCTTGGTTGATTCATTAACGCAAGGAGAAACTAAAAGAGGTTTCCAGAACAAGGGCAAGGCTTTCCCCTACCCCCACCCACTCACCCACTACTGTTCCTTATTCGAACTTGGTAACTGTCTTGCTAACTCCAGACCATGGCTCTGACACAGCGTCTGGCCCCCTTCTCTCTCTAAACTCCATTCCTCACTTAGGACCCCTGGTTTTCCTGCACTGAATCTGCCTTCATGTTCTTTCAGCTCCCAGAGGTAAGACCCTGGGGTCCTGCAGAATTCCCTGCACCCCACAGTCTCCTGGGCTTCCGCCTCCTCTCCCGTCCTCTCTGCGCCTTGGCCCGTGCTCACACTGGAGTCTCATTGCTGCAGGACTTTTGTCTGCTCTCTGCCCAATCCCTTGCTCCTCTTCCCATTCTGACTGTTCGATTCTGATGATGATTTTGGCTCCAGGGTCTGCAGCCCCATTCCTGCTCCGTGCTAGGCCAGCTCCCAGAACCCAGGCCAAGGCCAGGTCCCTGGAGACCCATTGCCAAGGAAAGGAATTTGGACAAACACAGTTCAGCTTCACGTGGCCTCAGATGAGCCCACTCCCTCTCCTGCTCTGCTCTTTGAGTCTTCCAGGCTCACTTCTCCAGCAATGGCACGAGGACAGGATCTGGTGACTAACTTTGGGCGTTATCTGGCCCTACACCCAGCCTGAGGCTGTGGCATCACTACCAGCCTATGGTACCCTGTTGTGTGAACCGGACCCTTAGGTTGACCCAATTAGCTTCCCTTTGGGGGTGAGAAAACACCAGCTGCCCAAGACCAAGAATGCCATGTGCCAAAGCTGCAGCCTCGGCGTCTGGTTTAACCTTTGCCCAGGAGCGTCTGTGTGAAGGTCGGGCATTCGACAGTGGTCGTGTACGTGGATCCTTTAATCCTTCCTTACTTCTAAGTGGCAATTTTTTTTTTTTTTTTGGTCTTTCAGAATAAGGAGGTCTTTCAAATGGCTGCTGTATTTAAAAAAAGAAAACAAAACCTTCCAAACAGTTCTTATTTAAGATAACCTTAATTCAAACATTTTGATATAAAGCAAATTAAGAAGAAACAATATTTTGATAACAAAATGTGAGTCATTTCCTAAACACAGCATTTGTTCGTTGCAGAAATGTTTTCCTGCATTTCCTCAAACCTTGGAAGTGTCGTTAGCAGAATTCGCAACATCATGAAGGCAACTTAGGAGGCTGTGCCCATCAGACACTGTATCTGAGAAATTAAGTTGAAAGGTTGGTAAAGAATTGAGGATAATGTAATTCCAACTTCAAATGCTGAAATACCCAAATTCTCCACTTCCCCTGGATTCCAACCAAGTGCAGACTGATTCTCTAATTAAGAAACAAGGCCTTGTCTTAGGCAGACAGCGCTAAGCTGAGCGGCACAGAGTGGCGGGAGGTGGTGACTCCTGGATGACAAGGCTCCCCTGGACTTTCTCCAGATGCTGTGGTGGTGGCCTTGCCTGGAGTCACCGCCATTCATGAAGGGATATCTCAGGCCACATCTGGCCCAAGGAGCACAGGCCAGAGGGACATTGCCAGAATGAGCTGGCCTATACGCTAGCCCATGCTCTACCCTGAATTCTGTTTGGATCCGCAATCCCAGCAAGCAGGCTGTGCGCGGGCGCAGCTGTCCTCCAAAGGCTTCACCTTTAGAGTTGTGTGTTCCTTAAATATCACCCTTTGCTCCTGTTACTCATTTTGGATTGATTACACATCTAAGTCCCTCTTGAACAGGCACCTACCATGTCTAACCCCCTTCTGGACATCTGAGGGCTCCGAGTTCCTGGTTCCACTTGGGATATGATGTCCCCAAACCCAGACCTGGGCACAGTTGGCAGTAGAGGACAGGGAACAACACTCGATCACTAGGTGCAATGAAAACAGCCAGGGGAGTCCACTTGATTTGCATAAACTAAAATCAAAGACGAGCACGTGGTCTCCCTGCCCACTGACCCACCGAGGGGGGCGGGAGGGTGGTGCTCAGCAGGGAGGCGAAGGAAGGGCTCTGAGCAAAAGGTGAGAGAAAGAAGAATTCAAAAGCAACCTCTCAAATAACAGTCTTTTGTGGCCTCATCCACCTCTCCAGATGTCTTTCGGCATGTGTTTATATACTACTTGCATTAGTTATCTGTCGCTACATGATAGTTTATCACAAATTAGTGGTTTAAAACAACACACATTTACTATTTCACGATTGCTGTGAGTCAGGATTCCAAGCACAGCGCCGTGGGGCCTCTCACAGGCTGTCCGCCAGGCCTGAGGTCTCATCGATGGCTTGACTGGACCAGGGTCCACGCCCAGGCTCAGGTGAGCACTGGCGGGACTCAGTTCCTCATGGGGCATCGGCCAGAGGCTGCCCTCAGCTCCTTGCCACGTGGGCCTCTCAACACGGCTCCTCCAGACCAGGTGAAGGCAAGGAAGGCTGCCAGCAAGACAGAAGTCACAGTCCTATATGTCCCGATCACAGAAGTGACATCCCGTCACCTTGGCCATGTTCCCTGGGTCTGGAGCAAGTCACACTCCCTGCCCAAGGGCAGGGGATCACACTAGGATGTGCCTGCCAGGTGGGCTCGTCAGCTGCACCACACACCAGGGTGAGTTTTAGGTCCCACAGTTTCCTTGCCTGGCTCCCTGCTGCTGTCCTGATGTTGGTTGGCTGCTGTGGCCCCAGGGAGGTCACGCACGGGTGCCACGGCGCCCCACAGCCTGAGTGAGGCAGGGCTCTGCCTTAGTGACACTTTGCCTACAGCCTGTGGGTTTATGAAAGTGCAACTCACAGAGGAACCTACAGCTGTTCCTAAAGGATCTGCTTCTAGGGCCACACAAAGGCCCCAGCCTCACCCCTGGGTGCTCCCCCAGGGCGTTCCCTGCCGGGATCCCAGCCCACATCCACCACAGGGCCGGTCATGCCCACGGCTGGAGCCGCCACTTCCTACTGCTCAGAGTCAGGCCGGGCTCTCCCGCTCTTTCACCTCCCTCTTCAGCACAAAGACGGACTGGTCTCTTCCCAGACATCCTACCCCGGGATTAACCTCTTCCCCATGAGTGAGGCTGGGGACATCCGTCCCCCCTCGACCCTTGGCGTGTGCTCTGCCCCACGGCCTGGGCGGGACAATCTCTGTCCCTCCCCCACCCCGGCCACTCACTCGCTCTCAGAAAACACCACGCAGAGGACACCGTGGCCAGCCCAGCGCTCCAGTTCCTTTCGGAATTCCTTCCTCCAGCATCAGGGGAGGAGAAGACGAGCCAGGTGTCCCCGCTGGCCTCACCCGAGCGCCTGTGAGGAAGAGCTGGGACATGGGCATGCGCCTAAGAAAAAGGATTCCAGGCGTAGGCCTGTCCGGCGCAGCCCCTCCACCTGCTTTAGGTGGCCCTTACTTCTTCAAACTTCAAATGGCCATTTCCTCTCCTGCTGTCTACTCCTCCAGCACAGGAGTCCAGCAGTCACTGTGCACCCAACTGGCCACCACCATCACCACCATGACATGGAGGGAGCACGGGGCACGTGTCTCCCCATGGACCAAAGCTGTCCTCCTCCCTGAATGTCAGACACCCCCCACTCCAGGCCAAGTCCCTGGAAGGAGAGACGGAGCCGTGCCTGAGGGATGCTGAGGTGACGGCCACCTGACCCAAGCTCAGCCCCATTTCCATCACCCCACACTTCAGACGGCATCTCACGGGTCACCTGGTGTTTGGTGTCGCACCCTGTGGTGTGTGTCGCCTTGCGTAGGGACAGGATAGTTAGGAGGATTCTTCTCTGTTGTCTGCGTGAGAGAAGGGACCACCCCATGGCCCCAGGGGACTCCCGTCCTGGTCCTGTGAACACTTTACAGAGCAGAGAATCTTGATGGCAAGGGCGGAAGAATGATTTTTCTCGCTTTAGCTTGGTCTGTGAAAAACGGAACAGTGTCAGATGAAAATGCTGCCAAGCACCAATTTATGCACTTCAAAGAATTTTTATTTTTTCAATCAGAGGAGACATGAAATCCCAGACTCTAGACTCTGTATTTCAGTTCCAAACTGTCAAATTGCTGAGGTTGCAGTCTTTCCTCAAGTTTGTTTGGAGAAAGCAGCAAATGTATGAAAAGGAAAAACTGTATTTTACCCAAATGAGCTCCTGAATTTGTAGAGTGTGTGATTAAGTGAAACCGTGTTGGAACAAGAATCATTTTACATTCCTAAAGGGTGACTCTCTGCAACTTTTGGTCTCAGGACTGGCAAAACCCTGGACAAATGACGGGAAGGAGAATTCAAAAATAATAGGGAATGTGGGGTTTGGTGTGGGAGGATGGCGGGCGAGTGCTGTGTGGAGCTTGGCGGCTCTGCTGGCCCTCGGGACACTGGTGTGGATTAGGCTGTGGCCCCAGGTGGGCAGCCCTGCCCTGGGGGAGCCTGGAGCGGGGGCAGAGTCTGGGTGGTGAGTCCCACCACCCCTGGTGGGTGCCCCAGTTCAGAGAGCAAGTGTGAAGCCCTCCTGGGGCCCCCACACCTGCCCATCATGAAACCCCTCTGCTCATGTTGATGGAGCACTTCCCGGTGCGTGCACTGCCACCGTGCGCAGCTCACCATCACCATCTCCAGGGGCGGGTCAGAGAGTCTCCAGGGAACTATGGGGAACACCCCCAGGGAGGGAAGCGCCACGGCAAAGTCACCAGCTCTCGGGGCTGGTGGGCAGGGCGGGAGGACACGCAGAATCGGCTGGTCCTGAAGGGTGACCAGGAGTTTTCCGGGGGACAAGGAAGGCAGAGCAGGAATCACGCACAGGTAGCAAGGGGTAACCTGCCTCAGGCGATGCCAGGAGAGTCTTTGCGCTTTGGAAAGCCATCCCTGTGTGTAAGACTCTTCATGGTTTCATGCTCAAGTGGCTTTTGTTGGGAAATAAAAAAGACTCCAGTGATGTGTAGGCATCTTGAAACCCAAGGAAACAGCCAAGGAGTGATGTCATTTGTCACTTGCTGCATGTCCAACACGGTGCTGGGAGCTAAGAGAACCAGAGACAAAACACAACGACGACAAAACCCCACAGAAGAGATGGCACCGCACCCATCCTCAGGGTGCTTCCAGCCTTGTGGGGAGCAGTCCTGTGTGGGCTGCTTTAGGAAGAGGGTGGGTGAGGTGGCCCCCTGAGAACCCTGGGGGAGCTTCCCTGGGGAGCTGGCAGAGGGCCGGCTTGGAATGTCTCCCGAGAGAGTGTGGAGCAGGCCAGGCAGACGCAGGCGTGCGGCAGGGTGGGTGCAGGTGGGAAGGAGGGTGGGGAAGGGAAGGCAGGAGGTCGGGGGAGGAGGGACGGAGGTGAGAGCTGGAGGGCGGCCCAAGCAGCAAGTGTGCACGTGGTACTCCGGCTTTAAAATACTGGCTTTAAAATATGATGTGACTGTTCTTTTTTTGAGTACGAAGTAATGCGTGCTCATTAAGGAAAACTTAGAGAATGCAGAAAACACTAAGAAGAAAGTTAAAATGAATAAAATTTAAGAAAAATTAGAACCCACAATCCCACTATGCAGAAAGAATTATGACCACGTCAAACTGTGAGCATGTGGTGTTTTTCTTCCTGTCTTTATACCATAGTTGGGGTTGCCGCTGGGGATGAGCAGTGAGACCCCTGAGAGACCCCTGAGAGACACCTGCCAGTCAGGGAAAAGGGGAAAAGGCGGAACGGGGGTGAGGGGCTCAAACGTAGAACTTAGGCACTTTTTACCGAGTGCTCGCGGTTGGGCTGGAGGTCTGTTGACTTTCTCCCGGGTGAAGGGAGTGACATTAACCTGCAGTGCTATCTGAGAAATTCAAAAATATTGTGAAAATATTCTCATCAGCCAGAAGCTGTGACTCATCTGTTCATTGGTTTCCTTTTCATAATGCCTAAAATATTAGTCTAAGGAAGGGAGAGCTGAGAATTAAGAGGAGAGAAACCTGCGGATGATACGAAAATTCAGGGCCTCAAGAGGTTGTATTGTTTCTTGTTCTGGGAGACAGGGAAGTTCTGGTCTTCCCCCACCCCCATCCTGGTGTCACGCGGTCTTGGTGATTTTGGAGTTACAAAGTGCTGTGACCCCAAGAATTCACAAGGTTGCTAGAAGGAAGGGTCCCTGAAGTGACCCAGAGCCAATTTATGAGAAAACAGAAACCCTGAGAGGTGGGAGGCTGCCACCAGGGTCACAGACCAGCCAGAGGTGGGAAGGGGTCAAATGCCAGGCTCACAACTTCCAGGGCTAACTTTTTTCTCCCTTGTTACCACACCAACTACACCGCCTCCTTGTGATGCCTCACACATACATTTCCGATAGGTAGAAACATGCCTACTCACGTTATTTAACTATCACAGAAATTAAAGGCGAGGCTAATACTGCAAATCATTTCAATATGCTACGCTTGGCTTCGGAAAAACCCAATGTGCAGAAACAGTTATAAGTAATATTTCGCAAAATTTAATTTTACAAGAAGGATTAGGTAGAACTAATTATGCTCATTTTAAGAAAGGTGTAGAGGGACAAGAAAGAGAGCGACTGCCAGAGGAGACCTATTTATTTACTTCTTTACTTACTTTTTATTTGAGAAATTTTCAAGCACACACCAAGTCAGAGAGGATAGTTTAACGAGCCCCATGCACCCTTGGTTCAGTGGTTATCAGCATGTTGCCAATCCTGATGTCAGACAACTTTTATAAATAAAATACAATTTAATCCACAGAAATTGTATTTACATGCAGCTTTTCATGACCAAATCTACTATGTAAAGAACGATACGTTTTAATTCCCTTCCTGATCTAAATGGATGGGAAAGATCACATTTCTCAGCTGGTTCCTCATGGGTTTCTCAAAGGGCGTTTGAGCACACGCTCCAGGCTGGTGGGGAGAGAGTGCCTGGCCCCTCCTAGACACCTGTCCTGCTGGACCCATGGCACTGAGGAGGCCACTGCTGTCTGGAGCCACGTGTGGCTTGCGGAGAGCAAAGCACTGACTGCAGCCTGGCATGTGCGGAGGTAACAGTGGCTTTGCTGTCATAGTGCCTGGCTGGTGTTCCTACATCACAGGACCTCTCCAGGGACTCTCACTCCTTCGTCCACACACAGTGTGTAACCGTGGCTGGTGTGTGTCTGGATCCCTGGAGAGGTTATCCATGACCGCGTGCACCGCGGTGCTGGGTGTGGGCACAGTGTGTCCCCACCACCACCTGTTCCAGTGTCACCCTACATGATACGCTCTTGTTCGTCTGTCACTTTGTTTGTTCTCTGTTTCATTTATTGTCCATCTTCTCCAACCAGGACATGAACTCTTCGGACACAGAAGATGTGTCTTTCTTATTCACCGTGGAATCTCTGTGGAAAGGGTCCATGCCTCAGGCAGCTTGCTGTCTGGTGGGTCAGACAGGACACTGCTCAGAAAACATCAAGCGCAGTCGAGTGCTGGGCGTTGTCTTCACGGCGCTGCCTTAGCTGGCGCTTCCCCCTCGGAGCCCTGTGCTCTCCAGATGTTTATCCAGTGCGTAGCTGGGGGCAGGGGAAGTCCACCCAGCAGCTCCCCTCCCTTTCCAGTTGGCAAGTCCTTCTAGGGCTTTCTCTGAGTCCCTGCGCTTTTTGAGCTGTCGTATCCTGCAGCAGAACTGGAGTCACTGCACGTCTCACAGACGGTCCAATTAATATTTATTCAGGAAGTGCCTTTGTCATGGAAGTTTATAACGAATCCCCACTTCCACAGGGAAACCCATGTATATGGAGAAGGTCCCTATGGCAGACTATAGTTTTCAAAGGTGGCTAAACCAATATATTTCCCATCCCACATACTCTTACAGTGTAATTTGACTAGTCTCCAAAGAGAGCTGGGGTCTATATTCCCTCCCCTTAAGCCAGGGAAGGCCTTTGTGACTGTCTTCAGCAGTGGAGTGCAGTGGCAGAGACGCTGTGGGCCTACCAGGCTGGGCAGGAAAAGGCATGCAGCTCTGCCCGGCTCTCTCTCTTGGGATGGTCGCCATGTTGTGAGGAAGTCCAAGGCACTTGGAGAGATCACATACCAGTGTTCTGGTTCATGGCTCCAGCGGGGTCCCCAGCCAACAGCCATCACCAGCTACCAGATATGAGAGGGCTGAGCCTCCCATACATTTCAACTCTCCACCTTTAAGCCTTCCATCAGAGGCCCCAGAAGTCATGGAGCAGAGACAAGCCATCCCTGCTGGCCCTGCCTGACTCACAGAAAGGGTAGGAAATAATAAAGGATGATTATTGTTTAAGCCACAGGTTTTGGGGTCATCTGCTATGCAGGAACAGATAAGTAATACACAGACTTCTTGAGACCCTCTGTTTTCACTCAATCTAAGTAACACTGGGGACGGGGGGTGGCCATCTGGTTAGAACAGGGGTCTAGGAGACGTGTGTTGAAGCTGTGCTTGCACACTAAGCACAGCCAGAGATAGGATACAGTGGAGACGCTACTACTTGGCATCACATGTCTGGGCAAACATTTTCTGAAATTTACCAATCCTATAAATGTATTTAGTAGCCCTTCCCTAACTTTGTGAAGGCAATGCAAAGCTCTTTGAGTCATCCATAACAATAGTTAAACAAGCTACTACCTCGAGAACTTGACATATTCTTGCATCTACAATGTTACTGAGGTCCCCAGTGAGTAGAAGTGGGCCCACCCCACCCCGTTCGCACCCTCCACACACTCGACCTCAGATTGCATAAGGGTGAGAAATGGTGCCAGCTCCTTCTTTAGAAGTTCAAGCCATTTGGGGGACTGGCTTTGCAAAGACAAGCAATAATGTTTTTGGAGCCCAACACTATTGTGATCTCCAACATTGTGTGTTAATGTTATACATCTGGAGTAAAATAAGAAGAACATGCGTGACATCACAACAGCAGTGAAGAATCCCAGAGAAGAAAGGGCCCCACAAAAGTGTGTTCCGTAGGCGCCTGCAAGTCTCAGTGCTAGTCAAGCAGCTGCTGGGGTCCAGGGCCTGCAAAGAGCCTTCTGGGTATTTACCGATTTTTGTAAACAGATGACCCGCCACGCACAAGCACGACACACATTCATGAGCAGGCTTTGAAAGCTTGCTCCCCTGGAGGCTGTCCTAGGAAAGTGGGGAGACTTTTCCAAAGGGGTCAGACTCTTACAAGAAATGGGTTACTAACAAAACTGCTTTGGAGACGGAGAGGATGATGGAGCGGGTCTTATTAAGAAAGCTTCCTTCCATGAGGACACCTCCTTGCCCCTGATTCTCATAACCTCCCCCGCTCTAGCCCGGGAGAAGCGTTATCTCGGGTTCTCCCTCCAATGAACCCAGGTAAAAATTCCTGGGGTTGCCAGCGTCTCACTGATTTGCTGAAGGAAGGATAGTAGATAAATGAGAAATGCAGGGTTACACCCTTTCTAGGGAATGTTTGAAAACCCGCCATTATTCCTGAAAATCTGTGCACTGCTTTCAAAGTTTAAGAATAAAGAAAGAAAGTTTAGAGCTTCAAAAGGGTAAAAAGGATAAGTTTAGGTCTGGAGGGGACGAAGTCTTTCACTTTGTATATTTAAATGTTTATAATGATCATACACAGTAGAATTTTTTCTCTAGGATAAAGTGGTGGGGTTTGTATTTAAAAGAATCACTCCATTTTATTGGCAGGGGCGGGGTGTGAGGAAATAGCCTTTATTATAAGAATCCTTGTGATCTACCTAAAAGGGATATTATGGACTAAAAAGTAGAAAATGGATAATTACGATACACCAGTGTTGCATCTCACCTGAGTTTGATCTGATCCGTCTTTAGAACTAAAGATCTTTCCCCTCTCAGAAACTGAAACTCCAAAAAACTGTCACCAAGGGATAAGAATGATACCTGTTTAGTGGAACCACAAAAAAGAAAGTCAAATTGGAAAACCGGGTGACAGATGGCTAAGTTCTTCTCTCAACTTTTCCAAGCACAGTGTTTATATAGGTGTGTATTTCTGATTAATCAGAATATAGATTTGGGTCCAATACACATGTTTTGAGTACTTCTTTTCGCCAGGACCTTTAAACACACATGTAAACAACAACAACATAGACAAGGAGACACGATAAGGTTATAGATATTAAAGCAGGATGGATAAATCCTGCCGGAGAGGGGAACCCTCACTCTCCCACTTGCCTCTAAAGATTTGAGAATTGTCTTGCAGCTGGGAGATGACCACGCCTGGCAGAACACCAGCGTCTGCTGCGGAGTGAACCCAACCTTGGAAAAGGACCGGTGTGACTTGTCTTACCCTGCAGCAGTTGCTTATTCAGAGCACAGATTTGCAACGAGTGCGCATCACAGGAGCGCTCGCAAGCGAAGTAACGACAGAGCTGCCGGCCGACTGCTCACGGCCTCCTCAGGCAGTAACACTCTGGGATCCTGCTGGAAATCCCGGTGGGGTGCGGTAGCCGCCAGCACAAGCCTCCTACCACCACGGCTTGCCACACTGGGCACTCCTGGCCGCTCGGCTGTCAGCCTGGCTTGTGGGGCAGGAGGCCAGAGTTGGGAAGACTTGATTCCTCCTGCCACCTCACCCCTCCATGCATGCTGCCTGCTCATCCTACTTTTCCTCCTGTTCTCTCGGTTGAAATGTGCCCACAACCACGGGCACCACACGAAAGCTGACGATGGAAATGTGCTCGGCTGCAAACTGCTGCCTATGTCCCAGAGGTTAATGCGCAAGAGTGGCAAGGACAGAGCTCCGAGTCCCACATTCTTTAGTTACATCCTCAGCTGCGATGAGGAGAGAACGGGATGGGATCTGGGAGGCACAGGGTGGACTGATTACATCTGAGAAATATGGCGTGAGGTTTGGGAAATGTGATTTCAGCCTCGTGACACCTTTAGCTAGACATGGACAGAGCATCTGGAGGCCTCACTTTCCCCACTAAAGAAAAAATACTCTTCTAACTTCCTAGTTGTCTGCGGGTTCAAAATATCAAAAAATTTAAACCATTCAGGAGGTAAGTTCTAAGCTGTCTATGGAACTGGAATTATTATTTTTTATATTTTTGTTATATTATAATGCATAAGCCTGGGATTGGCTGCATAATTTTCAGGGTCCAGGGAAAAATGAAAACAGGGATTCCATGTACAAAACTGTTAAGAATTGTAGGCTGGTGACAGCAAGGCCCTTCTGAGCAGGAGGCCCTATGTGAATGCACAGGTCACCCAGCCACGAAGCCAGCCCTGCGTAAGGCAAAGCCAGAAAAGGAATGAATTCTCTGCAGTGCCTGGTAGTCGAACTTGCCGATGCAGCAGACGCTGTCTGGGGGAGATCTAGGGTGCGCCCCACACAGGAAGGTACGTGTGTTGTTTGGTTCGCTATTCCACAGAGCCTGAGGATAGTCAGAGCATGTTGAGGAGTAAGAAAAAAACAAATCAGAAAACAAAATCTTGCTTCAGGATGTATTATTATTTCCATAATCATTTTCAAGGAAGCACAAACATACGTTACAAAAAATAAAATATCCTTAAATGCTTCGGGGACAAAACCTCATTAGTTATATTTAATTGCAAGCGTATAAATTTACTTACGTATATTTACATCTACAACCCGTATCAGCCGTATAGAGACTCACGAACACTTGGGGTCGCCCGTTTGAATTCAATTGTGCTTTGGATTTCTTACTTGTGTTCACAAACAACGGATTATGTGATTAAACTGATTTTATTTTTTCAAAGATTTTTGTACATCCAGTCTAAAAAGACGAAACGCTTAATTATTAAAGGAAAATTCATCTCATGAGAAATTAGGTGCTGGGTGTACTCTTCCCTGTTGCTCTTTTTCTCTGTCCCGCCTTTGTAGCTCCTTCCTTCCTCTTTCTTCATTCCTCTCTCCTTTCCCCCTCCCACCCGCACGAGCCATGTAACTCGTCCTGTCTGTGTAACCCAGGTGAGCTTTGAGCTCCGACGACAGCCGTCGTTGGACATCTAAACATCACATATGCTAGATGGAACTCAGCTACTCACAGTGCTGTCTTTATTTTTACAGAGATGTTACAATAGCCTTAAATGCCAGGCTGATATTAACAACACTGAATAAACACGGGACTTAGCCAGAGTAGGAGTAAGGGATAATATGTAAAAGCGCGTGCATGAATACCTAAGTGTGCCTCACTGAATAGTCCTCTGTATCGTAAATGACTTAGAGTCGAAGATAACTCCATGTGCTGAGTTCCCTGCTAAACGGGGCCAGCCAGTTGCCAAGGTGGAAGGTGGAGGATTCCTGATAAGTTCACATACTTTAGAATATTAAACAGTTCTTCGGGAGAGGCAGATAAAGAGAAGTAAAGATAAACTCTGTGATGTTGGTGGGATTTTGGTTCAGTCGCAGGACTGCGCAGGGCAAAGCCGCCCCACCCGGGAGCCCTGTGCGACCCTCTGCTGCTCACCCACAATCCTCCTCTGCTCCCTCCCGTCCCTGGGAGGCAGAGCACGGCCCTACAGGTAGGAAATCGTTTGTGGAGGGGGTTAGTCTCCCCAGCGAAATACTGGCTGACCTTCTAAGTCTTCTCCAGCATGAAGGGTTGCCAGATAAAATCCAGGCTGCCAAGTTAAATATGAACTTCAGATAAATAACAAATAATTTTAAGTGTAAGTATCTTCCAGATATTGCATGGGGCATTCTTATATTAAAAAATTATTTGTTGTTTATCTCAAATTCAAATTTAACTGAGCATCCTTTTTTTTTTCCTTGCTACATATGGCATCCCTCAGAGTGTGGAATTTAGCAGAACACCCTTCGGGTGGTACCCAGGCTTTAGTGTGCTCTACTCACATCCCTGCAGCAAACTTACCCCAAGGCATAGGGGTGTCAAAGGTCAGTTGGGTCCACTGGAGTAAGGAAGCAGTGGCACCGACCAGCAGAACTGAAAACGGCACCACTCTGATAGCAGGTTGTGGGTCTGCAGGGCCCCAGGCAGGGGTCCTAGGGCTGTGGACACTACAGGCAGCTCCAGGACAGCAGTTACATAAGTCGGTTTGAGCTGGACGCTGTGTTTGCTGTCTGTCACATCTTCAGTTAGAGGGGCAGCAGAGCCATGACAGAGCTGTCTTTGTCATCCGTTTTCATTGCGGTATTTCTGTTTTGACAAAATACTCGTCAGATATCTGAGTCAGCAAAAAGCATAGTTCCTGGGGGAGGCAACTTTGGGGCTGCTCCCAAGCCAGTGCCTGGGAGGGAACAAAATCCTAAGTGGGGGTGAACATGGGGTGATCACCAGAAGGCTTTGGCCTCAGTGGCCATATCGGAAATCTGAGGTCCATTAGCCTGTTCCCTCTGGCAGGAGCACATGCTGTTGGCAGAAAAGACTGTGAAGTTTGGAGCAAACTAATTTTCTTTCTTCACACAGTAAAAGGGAGATTTAAGTCACTGACTAATTTTGTTTATTTGAGAAACACATAGCATTTCTTATCTGCCAGGCATTGATCTAAGTGCTTTGCAGGTATCAACTCATCAGATCTTTTAATAAACCAAGACGTAGATATTAATCATTCACCCCATTTTACAAAAGAAGAAACTGAAGCACAGAAAGGTTAAGTAACTTTCCCAAGCTTACACAGCTAGGCGATGGCGGAGCCAGGAAGCAGGCCATCTTTTGACCACTTTGCTAGACCTCAAGGAGGACTTGCGCCGGGGCTACAGCAAGCATCCAGACTACTGTGTGTGATGGTGACAAGCAGGTGAAGATGATGAAGATGCATTATCGGGCACAAAGCTCTGTATTAGCTTTGGAGGGGGCAAAGATACATGACTAGAGACTGACACGGGACAGGCACTCAAAAATCGTGGTCACTGCTCTTATGCCAGCAAACCTTTACTGTGCGTTCCAGGCTCCGTGCAAGCTGTGGGGGACACACAGAAGCCCTGTCCTCGGCTGTGGAAGTTGATAGCTGGAATGACGCTTTTGTCCAAAACAGGACAAGCAAGGGAGAGTGAAGCAGTTGGCTGTGGTAAAGCAACTGGCTAGATAGCCCCTGCAATGCTCAGAAAAGACCGCCAGTGATCCAGCCTAACTTCTAGCCTTTCTGCAAGTGGATTACCTAGCTGTTCGTCCATATTTCCTAAAAGTGTGCCTGGTGGCTACCTTGATCACCCAAATCTTCACGTGTGGCAGGCATCCATCAATGTCAGCTAAATTAAACTGAATAATTCCCAGCATTGTGTATCTCCGGGACTTTAAAAAAAAAGGATTATTATCAAATGTTGCTGTGTTTCCTGACATCGTAATAAAACAGATTTATGAAACCAGATGTATTAAGATTTGGGATATGTGAATTTGGACCTTTTGCTGATATTTATAAAATTAGAGAATCTCAGGGTTGGCCAATACCTCCAAGTTGTTCTGGCTCAACAATCCACTGGGTCTGAATTGTCCCCAATCCCATTCTTGCTAAGTTCTTAGAATCCCATTAAGAGTCCAGCTGCACATGCAGCTATTACCTAAGCTAGTTACAATGCGATCTGTGTCAGGCAGTTATTACGTTATCAACCTCAGCTTCACTTCCTATACTCTGTCTTATCCAGAAAATGTGACTGTAGAGGGAGATAAGTGTAGATTGTAGAGTGAAATTTGATTACATTTTCTTGAAACTTTTTTAGCTAAAGGCTTGTCATTTTATTAGAATAAAAAATATTTTCAAAGAACCAACTTTTGGTTTCATTTATTTGCTCCATCATTTTCCTATTCTTTATTTTACTAATTTCCACTCTAATCTTTATTATTTCCTTCTTTCTGCTCGCTTTTTTTTTTATTGTTTGTTATTATAGGGGTACAGATCTTTAGGTTACATATGTTTTGATTTAGTTTTCTGTTCTGTTTCTAGTGTCTTAAGGTGGGAGCTTAGGTTTTTAATTTGAGATCTTTCTTCTTTATTATTACAGGCATTTACAGCTATATATTTTCCTCTAAGCACTGCATTGGTTGCATTGCATAAGTTTTGGCGTGTAATATCTTCATTTTCACTCATTTCAAAGCATTTTCTAATTTCCCTTATGATTTCTTCTTTGACTCATTGATTATTTAATAGTTTGTTGTTTTATTGGCACACATTTGTGAATTTCCCAAATTTCCTTCTGTTAGTCATTCCTAATTTTATTCCATTGTGGCCAGAAAATATAATTTGCATTAACTTAATCATTTTTAATTTATTGAATCTTGTTTTATGGCCTCTCAGATGGTCAATCCTTAAGAAGTTTCCATGTGCACTCGAAAAAACGTCTATTCTGCTATTGTTGGGTGTCATTTTCTGTAGATGTCTGTTAGGTCCACCAGGACTTGGTTTATAGTATTGATCAAGTTTTCTATTTTCTTTTTGATCTTCTGCCTACTTGTTTTCTTCATCATAGAAAGTCATGTATGGGCCAGGCATGGTGGCTCAGGACTGTAATCCCAGAATTTTGGGAGGCCAAGACAGGGGGATTGCTTGAGGCCAGGAGTTCAAGAGTTCAAGACCAGCCTAGGCAACATTGTGAGACCCTGTCTCTACAAATAATTAAAAAAAAAAAATTAGCCAGCCTGATGGCATGTGCCTGTATTCCCAGCTACTTGGAAAGCTGAGGTGAAAGGATCACTTAAGCCCTAGAGTAGAAGGCTGCAGTGAGCTATGATTGCCACACCACTGCACTCCAGCCTGGGCAACAGAGCAAGACCCTGTCTCTTAAAAAAAAAGAAATAAAAAAAGAAATTTAGGTATGAAAGTCTCAAACTATTATTGTTGAATTGTCTATTTCTCCCCGTTTGTTAAATACATACATGTTTTTAACTGTTATATCCTCTGGATGATTGACCTTTTTATCATTATAAAATAATTCCTATCTCTAGCAACTTTTTGTTTGTTTTAAAGTCTATTTGTCTGATATTAGTAAAGTCAGTACAGCTTTCCTATGGTTGCTGTTGGCATGGTCTTTTTCCATCCTTTTACTTTCAACCTACTCGTAGCTTTGAATCTAAAGTGTGTCTCTTGTAGACAGCATGTAGTTAGATCTTGCGTCTTTACCCAGTCGGATAATCTCTGCTTCTTCATTTAATTGTTATCCAATCAAAGTCTATTAACATTTAATGTTATAATTGATATAGTTGCATTTACATCTGATAATTTACTTTTTGTTTTCTATAGGTCTCATATTCGTTTTGTTCCTCTATCCCCAAGGGGTGTGTATATGTATATATTCTTAGTGTTTTCATCTTAATTTATCAGAATCTATTTCAGATTTACACTAACTTAATTCCAGTGAGAGACAGAATCATCACTCCTATATAGCTGTTAACTCCACACCTGGTCTCTCTCGCAGGCACTTTCTGCTGCCTGCTTTTGAAAGCGTGTAGGTCACACCTTCCTGTTTCTTTGTCTCACTTGTTGGTAACTGGACATTTTTGTAGCAAGTCTGGGTACTGATCCTCTCCCAAGCCTTGTTGTTGTTTGCTTGTTTATCTATTTTGTGCCTTGAAGCTTCTGTGTTGCTTCTTAGAGGGTGCAGAATTAGAATGTGAGCCGTCCGTCTCCAAAGCAACGTGTGGATAGTGACTCCGAGATGGAGCTAGCATTTTGATCTTGTAACTCCTGGTCCAGCATACTTCTTTCCTCACAGCTGCATTGTGAGGTTGCACCTCATGCTCTGAGGAGGTGCTTGAGTGGCAGGACTGGTGTGGTTTCTCTCCTTTGGGGATTCTATCATTCTAGATCACTCTTCTGGAGGGGAATGTAAGAATGTCTCAGATGGCAAGAAGGTAGGACTAGAATCAAGGAATTACAAATGATTTGACAGAAAATAGCAACAAATAGAATTCATCATGGAACAGTAGAGGCACGAGAAGCCCAGGCATCATGAGGGCAGTGCAGTTATTGTTTTTCCTTTTACCAGTGAGAAAAGTAATGGCACCACCTTCTCCCTGCCGATTAGCCATCGGGCTTCAAAGTGTCCTCTCTCTGCGTCGTGTTCTGGATGGTTCTGGTTGCCATGTACTGATTTGCTCAGTTATCGTTTTATTCCTAGCATTACTTTTTTGTTCCCTTTTTACTGCTCACGTTACTGTTCAGTTAGCTGGCTTGATATGGTTTCTGAAATAAAACTTTCCCATTGATCTCCAAAGTAAAAAAAAGAATGTGAGCAGTCAGGTGGGATGAGAGATGTTTGAACAGGGTTTTGCTTCCTTTGACCGGCTCCTTCCCTGACCACCGCCACCACAAGCCTCCCCCCAAGTGTTAGTCCACTAACTGCTTGTCGATTGCTCTTTGATTGCCCCATTGTTTTCAATAATACCCTGGGACATAAATTGTTTCACAGTCTGATCCAATTACATTTGGGCTGTTTTGCAGGGGTAGTTTTTGCAGTCAGTGTTTGAGGTTTCCTCTGACCCCAGGAGGGCTCTCCTTAGCTGTCTGTTTCCCCATTCACTCTTGTAAACTAACTGGGCTATTGTTTATGTCTCTCTGTAAAGCCTCCTCTTAATTGCTGACCACTGAAATTTCCATTGCTTATGAGAGTGTCTTTAGGCTTAAACTTCCCCACACTAAGTTTCAGATGAGATCTTTGGAAGGCTTGCCTGTCCCTCTGGGCAAAATCTCTGAGCCACATTCCATAGCTGGGGATGGGGACAGTGGCTGCTTCTCCAAGTGATTCCCTGCTTTAGGAGAAGGGCCCGGGATGGGATGGCAGCTTCTGGTTTCCCCGAGCTTTTCTCTCCCAATATGGAGCCTCTGCCCTATGAACAAGCTGAGTCAGGGAAAATTGGCCCAGTACTTCCAGTACCCACAACTGACTGGGGAATGGGTAGAAGGGATTCCCTGATCTAGCTGCACTTGCTGGGAATTTAGTCTTTGCAACTGAACTGGGGAGGACAAGACGTGCTGGCAGCCTGCCTCTCCCCAAAGATGCCATAGTCCTCAACTGAGAACTGAGGGGAGCAGGACCCTGTGTTCTTGGCTGCACTTACCTGGGATGGAGTCTGTCCGCCCACCTGGGATGGAGTCTGGAAGGGGATGTGGGTTGTGGTTCCAATGCCACAGACTCTACTGTTCTTACTGATTTCTGGTGCATATTCTTGAGTAAATTTTCTGCATACTGTATGCCCTTAGAATAATTTCCAGCGACTTCAAGTGGTTGTTGTCTTTTGTATTTTCCCGAGTTATGCCTGTTTAGCAGAGGAGCGGGCCCGGGCAGCACCTTACCATTCTGGAAGTGAAATACATGTACTTTTATTTCTCATTGCTTTTTTAGGTACGCTTCATGTGCACAAGAACCACTTTCACAATTGTTTAAATAGCTATAAAAGGGAAGGGAAAAGACTTTTCTTTATATTCACAATGTCACTGAACATATATGAAGTGTCTGTTTTGAGTTTGGTTGTTGACTGTTTACACACTGCCACTTGCGTCAGACAGGATTGGAGATGGTTTATAAGCTGCATACGCTATAGCCAGAAAAATAATTGGAAAAAGCAAGGGAAAGGGAAGGAATTGCTTAAAGGTATTTGCAATAGCGGTTATGCGTTTCGTTAAGCGTCTGCACATGCGTAACTGCTCACCACTGTAACCAAAAGCAAATGCACTTTTTCAAGGTAGCTAATCTACATAGAGGGGCTAAACTTCGCGTCTGTCTTCTTCGGGCCACATTTTCCTCTGGAACTTAACCTGCAGGATCTGCTACTCATTAGCACAGTTTTATAAGCCGTTCGATTTTATGAAACTGTTCCTTCTGTTTTGTGCCAATATTAATCTCCAAACTTATAAAATAACTACCTATCTTGTTCCTCAGATACACTCCACCAAAATTTATCATTGCATTGTCTCATAAAAAAGTTGAAATGTATGAGTGATTCATTTGGATTAATTTGGAATATCTTGTTCGTGGCTCTGAATATATAGAGATATTTGATAAATATAGACGAATAAATGCCCCTTAAATCTTTTTATTGTTGATTCAAAGCACCAATCCAACATCCTTTTCTCTTGTTTCAAATTCTATTGTTGTCACAAATATTAAATTTCCTCACTATAGTCATTTAATAAAAGATCAGCCCTTCGAGACATATGGTTTACTTGTAGCCAAATAAAGGAGATTACATCTCCACTGGAACTTAAAACCTTGGAGCTGAATTATTCAATTCTGATAAAATCTCTGTCTACCAAATAGTTATTTCCAACCTTCTTCCTTGCTAACTAAACCTTAATTTTATTCAGAGTGGCAACACGCCCAGCTCCAGACAATGATTTGAGATTGATTTAGGCCAATTATGACAGTCTTTCCTCTTTGCTGCGGACACTGTTCCCCAGACTCCTTTGTATCTAGAGGTGGCCATGTGCCCCAGACCTGGTCATGAGATGGTGGAGGGGAACCTGCTAGCAAGTCCTCTGGGAAATATTTTTCTCCATTGTAAAAAGGAAATTCCTAGCTGGGCACAGTGGCTCATGCCCATAATCCCAGCACTTTTGAGATGCCAAGTCGGGAGAACAGCTTGAGGCCAGGAGTTCAAGACCAGCCTGGGCAATACATCGAGACTCCATCTGTACAAAAAAAAATTAGAAAAATTAGTTAGGAGTGGTGATGTGCGCCTGTAGTCCCAGCTACACAGGAGGCTGAGTCAAGAGGATTGTTTGAGCTCAGGAGTTTGAGGCTGCAGTGAGCTATGATGGCAACCACTGCACGCCAGTCTGGGCAACACAGCAAGACCCTGTCTCTAATAAATAAATAAATAGGAAATGCCTTTTGTTAACATGCTTTTTTTCTTTCCTATATTAAACGCACCTGCACAAGGATGCAATAAAACCGTGGCAGCTATGTTGCAATGTTGAGAGGCCAGTCTAAGCATTCAAGGCTGATATCCTGAGGACTGGAAAGACAGGAAGAGTCTGAGTCCTTGATGACAGGGTTTGAGCTTCTGCACAGACCTGGAAGCTCACCTCTGAACTTCTAGTTATATGAGATAATTAAAACCATGTTATGGCTTAAGTCACTTTCAGTCTGACGTTCTGTTGCTTGGAGCTAAAAGTACGTCTAATGAACACAGTGCTTCTGCTAAGTTGTTAGTTAAAATCAGGTGTATAGCAGAGAATTTTACAATGAAGTCAAAAGAATCAGAAGCTAACCCTAACGTAGGATTGTACTTAAAACAATCCTTGAGTGTCTAATTTACTCAGATACTTGTATCACTAATAATTTTCAAAATACGAAACCTTGTATTTAGTAATTAAAAATACAAACACAATAAGTACTATTGAGATTTTTTCCCCACCATTTGCATCAGAATAAATGTACCTGAGGCTCTGCAGGAGACCCGGTCAGATTTGTGAGACATCTACAAGACCTTGCATCATTTGGTGAGTGAATCTCACCAAATATTCAATGCTTTTAGACGTCCTGTAAATTCCTACTCTGAGCCCATTGAGGGCAACGTGCAAACTCCTCCCTGTCACGCAGGTCTCTGTTGGAAGGGGAGGGCTGTGTTTACCCCACTGCACCCCCACCCCCACCCCAAGCCTTCCCTGTGCCGGGGAATCTGTGCACTGACTTCTTTCTTAGTGGTCCTTGCCCCACCACAGTTTAGTTGTTGCACCCACCATTCACTTCTGTTCCTAACGTAACCCGCCAGGGAAGACTAACTGACGCATCTTTGTTAGGCTAACTGACACCTCTTTGTTACTATTTATAAAGTGGTGCGTCTGTTCCCCATTTCCTTTTCCTAAATGCATCCACTTACTCTTTAACTGCTATTTCAAAATATAAGAGCAGAGCCCTGCAGACCTTGTTGGCCCCTGCCTCCCATCAGGTCATCCCCAAAACCTTGCTAAGACAGAAAGTTGCCCACTTTTCTTCCCATATGGCAACTAAATTTAGTAAGCATAGTAATGCATCATATTGATGTATGATTCAGAGTGTATAAGTGATTTTATAGTAAACATCGTGTCATTTAATGTCCTAGCAATTTGATGGGTTGAGTATTTTATTCTCCTGTTTAAAACAAGGAAGCTGGAGCCGGAGAGCTGAAGCGACTTGCCTGGGATAACAGGACAGGTGTTAGGTGTGCGTCCCCGCTCTCCATGACCAGTGTCTGCCAAGAGGGCGAGGAGGAGTTAGAGAATGGCTTGCATTTTCATGCGTGGCATATTGAAAGTGTATGTCTTCTCCCTATCCTAAGTGGGAGAGTCACTCCACTCCAAGATATGACCACCATGTTTATTCCACTGCAACAGTGAGTATTAGGCCATGGTGAAGTTTCTTAGTTTCCACAATACTAAGCAGGATGCTCAAAACAGCGTGAACACAGGACCCCGAGTGAGGACAGAGTTCCTACGGCTGATTGCTCCCTTTGGACAGGAACTGGGTTGCTAATAGGTCCCATGCTCCCGGCTGCCTCTCAATTTGAATATAATCTCCTAATCCCACAAAGGACCAGCCCTTTCTCCCACCTCCTCCTCCAGTCTCCAGGATGATTAATGAGAGGTTTTATCTCTGTGGCTCTCACTGATGGCTCATTACTCATTTCTGCAGAGTTATCCAAAAGAAACTGCCAGTCATTAAGGCCTTTTTGATAGTGTGTAATCGGCCATCTCTCCCATGTTGAAACGTCTTCATTCCCGTAATATTTTCGTGGCTGCAGCAGCTGTTGGACATTTTCTAGTTTTTGCAGAGTTTTGCAGCTGTGGAAAAATCTTCGCTAAAGGTCCTCCAGCTTAGTTTAATGCAGATGTCTGGACCTAGTGTGGTTAGCATAAAAATTCAATAGCAGCAGTAATTATTTTTTATTATTGTAATATATGGGAAGAAAATCCTGGCTTCCAAGTTGGAAAGTCCATAGTGAGTCAATAAAGTCT